>JXCR01144159.1:11350-116226 GCA_002079205.1 Phalaenopsis hybrid cultivar | reverse complement strand
GCTTTTCTTTTATGCTTGTACCATACTTACTGCATAAAAAACACTTGCATGTTAAAAACAAATACCCAAAACAAAACCAAAACATAAACAAAAATACCTCACAACATTTCAAAAATATAAGACAACTCAAAATTTAATCACAAACATGACAAAAAATACAATTTCAACTAAATTAAAACGTTTCATCGGAGATCGGGAACCCTCGGAGGAGGTAACCTACGGTTTGCTAACGAATTTTCCCACGGTCTAAGTTGCTAACGAGGCTTCCCACGGTCTAAAAGCAAAATTTAATCACAAATATCACCAAAAAATACAATTTTAACTAAATTAAAACGTCTCTATCGGAAGCATCACCAAAAAATACAACTTCAACTAAATTAAAATGTCTCTATTGGAAGATCGGGAATTATCACAAAAAATACACTTCAACTAAATTAAAACGTCTCTATTGGAAGATCGGGAACCTTCGGAGGAGGTAACCTACGATAAATATTCAATATTTCAAAATATAAGACAACTCAAAATTTAATCACAAATATCATACGAAATACAACTTCAACTAAATTAATATGCCTCAAAATTTAATCACAAACATCACAAAAAAAAAAAAATACAATTTCAACTAAATTAAAACGTACAACTCAAAATTTAATCACAAACATCACTAAAAATACAACTTCAACTAAATTAAAACGCCACGGTAAAGATGAAATTATGGAACTCATTAAGTTGAGTTTAGTAAATTCATTTAGACTAAGTGATTCCAATAAAAAATAGTAGTACCGGGACGAAAATTATGGAACTCATTAAGTTGAGTTTAGTAAATTCATTTGGACTAAGTGATTCCAATAGATTATGGAACTCATTAAGTTGAGTTTAGTAAATTCATTTG
Source organism: Phalaenopsis hybrid cultivar (assembly GCA_002079205.1). NCBI lineage: Eukaryota > Viridiplantae > Streptophyta > Magnoliopsida > Asparagales > Orchidaceae > Phalaenopsis > Phalaenopsis hybrid cultivar. The sequence goes on along the minus strand of JXCR01144159.1, from coordinate 115,334 downwards.
GACTAAGTGATTTCAATAGAAAGTGGGAACCCCTCGGAGGAGGTAACCTACGGTTGCTAACGAGGTTTTCCATGGTCTAAATGAATCGAACCCCTCGGAGGAGGTAACCTACGGTTGCTAACGAGGCTTCCCACGGTCTAAATGAAATAATGGAACTCATTAAGTTAAGTTTAGTAAATTCATTTGGACTAAGTGATTCCAATAGAAAATATGGAACTCATTAAGTTGAGTTTAGTAAATTCATTTGGACTAAGTGATTCCAATAGAAAATAGTCACAAACATCACAAAAATACAACTTCAACTAAACTAAAACGTCTCTATTGGAAGATCGGAAACCCTCGGAGGAGGTAACCTACGGTTGCTAACGAGTTTTCCAACGGTCTAAATGAAATTATAGGAATTCATTAAGTAACCTACGGTTGCTAACGAGACTTCCCACGGTTTAAATGAAATTATGGAACTCATTAAGATGGGTTTAGTAAGTTCATTTGGACTAAGTGAATCCAATAGAAAATAGTGGTGCCGGAATGAGGGAGTAACCTACGGTTGCTAACGAGGCTTCCCACGATTTAAATGAAATTATGGAACTCATTAAGATTGCTGGACTAAGTGAATCCAATAGAAAATAGTGGTGCCAGAACGAGGGAACCGTAGGATCCTAACTGACCCCTCGGAGGAGGTAACCTACGGTTGCTAACGAGGCTTCCCACGGTCTAAATGAAATTATTGCAAACATCACACAAAATACAACTTCAACTAAATTAATATGTCTCTATTGGAAGATCGGGAAGAAACATCACATAAAACTACAACTTATTAAAAAGTCTCTATCGGACAAAATTTAATCACAAACATCACACAAAATACAACTTCAACTAAATTAATATCGGAGATCGGGAACCCTCGGAGGAGGTAACCTACGGTTTGCTAACGAAAAACATCACCAAAAAATACAACTTTAACTAAATTAATACGTCTCTATTGGAAGATCGGGAGCCCTCGGAGGAGGTAACCTACTAATTAAGATGTCTATATCGGATGATCAGGAATTCCTTGGAGGAGGTAACCTATGGTTGCTAATCGAGGTCTTCCCACGGTCTAAATGAAATTATGGAACTCATTAAGTTGAGTTTAGTAAATTCATTTGGACATAAAATGTCTCCATTGGAAGATCGGGAACCCCTAGGAGGAGGTAACCTACGGTTGCTAACGAGGCTTCTATCTCTATAGGATGATCGGGAATTCCTCGGAGGAGGTAACCTATGATTGCTAACGAGGCTTCCCTCTCTATTGGAAGATCGGGAACCCTCGGAGGAGGTAACCTACGGTTGCTAACGAGGTTTTCCGCTAAATTAAAATGTCCTTATTGGAAGATCGGGAACCCCTCGGAGGAGGTAACCTACGGTTGCTAACGAGGCTTCCCAACTATTAGATGATCGAGAATCCCTCGGAGGAGGTGACCTACGGTTGCTAACGAGGCTTCCCCCTGTCTCTATTGAAAGATCGGGAACCCCTCAGAGGAGGTAACCTACGGTTGCTAACGAGGTTTTCCACGGTCAAGATGAAATTATGGAACTCATTAAGTTGAGTTTAGTAAATTCATTTAGACTAAGTGATTCCAATAAAAAATAGTAGTACCGGGACGAAAATTATGGAACTCATTAAGTTGAGTTTAGTAAATTCATTTGGACTAAGTGATTCCAATAGATTATGGAACTCATTAAGTTGAGTTTAGTAAATTCATTTGGACTAAGTGATTTCAATAGAAAGTGGGAACCCCTCGGAGGAGGTAACCTACGGTTGCTAACGAGGTTTTCCATGGTCTAAATGAATCGAACCCCTCGGAGGAGGTAACCTACGGTTGCTAACGAGGCTTCCCACGGTCTAAATGAAATAATGGAACTCATTAAGTTAAGTTTAGTAAATTCATTTGGACTAAGTGATTCCAATAGAAAATATGGAACTCATTAAGTTGAGTTTAGTAAGTTCATTTGGACTAAGTGATTCCAATAGAAAATAGTGCTGACTCATTAAGTTGAGTTTAGTAAGTTCATTTGGACTAAGTGATTCCAATAGAAAATAGTGGCGCCGGGACGATGGAACCGTGGCTTCATTAAGTTGAGTTTAGTAAATTTATTTGGACTAAGTGATTCCAATAGAAAATAGTGGTGCTGCATTAAGTTGAGTTTAGTAAATTCATTTGGACTAAGTGATTCCAATAGAAAATAGTGGTGCATTAAGTTGAGTTTAGTAAATTCATTTGGACTAAGTGATTCCAATAGAAAATAGTGGTGCCGAAAGTTGAGTTTAGTAAGTTCATTTGGACTAAGTGATTCCAATAGAAAATAGTGGTACCGGGAGGAGGTAACCTACGGTTGCTAACGAGTTTTTCCACGGTCTAAATGAAATTATGGAACTCATTTTGTTGAGTTTAGTAAATTCATTTGGACTAAGTGATTCCAATAGAAAATAGTGGTGCCGGGACTTTGGACTAAGTGATTCCAATAGAAAATAGTGGTACCGGGACGATGTGAGTTTAGTAAATTCATTTGGACTAAGTGATTCCAATAGAAAATAGTGGTGCCGGAACGACAAGAGTTTAGTAAGTTCATTCGGACTAAGTGATTCCAATAGAAAATAGTGGTGCCGGGACGACGTAAAGTTTAGTAAATTCATTTGGACTAAGTGATTCCAATAGAAAATAGTGGTGCCGGGACGACGGGACCGTAGGATCTTGACCGGTGTCACTTTAATCAACTTTAATATGCTCCTAATAAAAATTTAAAGAAATTTTACCATAGGGTCACCTAATTTGACATTATAACCAAATGACCTAGAAAACTTGAACTCTGCTACAACGAGGAGCTTGGAGCTTACATGGTGGGCAGCCCGGCCATCTTTAAAACTTGAACTCTGCTACAACGAGGAGCTTGGAGCTTATATGGTGGGCAGCCCGACCATCTTCTACAATAAGAAGATTTACAACAACACGNACTCTCGCGAAAAACCAGCCGTCGGCGCCGTCGAGGGCACCGTCGGTGCCCAAGACAAAATTTGCACAGTTTCGCTTTGGTCTGAATACGTTCCAATTTTTTTTCATGGATCCAATTTTTAAGATGTTTCAACGGTAAATAAGAGTAGTAGAGTTTAATACTACTACATACTAACGATAATTTCAAATAAAAACTACTATAATCGTAATAAAAGTAAAGATAAATATGGGTTGCCTCCCATAAAGTGATTGGTTTAACATCATCAGCTCGACCTGTTCAGGTGTCATTCAGGTTGACTGATCATTAAAACCTCTTTAAAATTTGGTCTTTTACCCTCATAGTATGTTTTTAATTTGTGTCCATTTACTTTAAATCTATTTCCTATCTTCTGATCTTCAATTTCAACAGCTTCGTAAGTATAAACTTGAGTCACAGTAAAGGGTACTAACCAACGAGACTTTAATTTTCCAGGAAATAACTTTAGCCTAGTGTTGTAAAGTAAAACTACTTATCCTGGTTCAAAGTTCTTTTACATCATGCCATAACTTTAATTTCTCCTTATAAATTCTGTCGTTATCATAAGACTCATTTCTTACTTCTTCCAATTCATTTAATTATAACAATCTCTTAATTCTATCGTTATCATAAGATTGATTTCTTAATTCTTCCAATTCATTCATTTGTAACAATCTTTTCTTTTATCGTTATCATAAGATTCATTTCTTAATTCTTCTAATTCATTCATTTGTAATAATCTCCTCTCTATCATAAGACTCATTTCTTAATTCTTCCAATTCATTTAATTGTAACAATCTCTTCTTAAGTTGTTATAATAAGACTCATTTCTTAATTCTTCCAATTCATTTAAGATTCATTTCTTAATTCTTCCAATTCATTTAGTTGTAACAATCTCTTCTTACAAGCATCTTTATAATTATAATTGAATTCTTTAATCGCCCAATATGTTTTATGCTCCAATTCTACTGGTAAGTGAAAAGTCTTTCCAAAAAATCAGTCTATAAGGAGTCACTCCAATAAGAGTTTTATAAGTAGTCCTGTAAGCACATAATGTAGTATCCAATTTAGTGGACCAATCTATTCTACTAGAGTTTACAGTCTTTTCAAGTATTTGTTTAATTTCTCTATTAGAAACTTCACGTAACCCACTGGTTTGAGGATGATAGGCAGTAGAGATTCTATGAATAATATTAAATTTTTCTGCTAATCTCTAAATGTATTTATTTCTAAAATGGGATCCTCCGCCAGTGATGATAATTCTAGGCATTCTGTATCTAGTGAAAACATTTTTCATTAAAAACCTTGAAACACTTTTAGCATCATAATGAGGTAAAGGTTGTGCTTCAATCCAATTAGAAATGTAGTCCACTACAATTAATATATATAAGTTTTCAAATGAAGGAATAAATGGTCCCATAAAATCTAATCCCCAAACGTTAAAGATCTCAACTTCTACCATGAAATTCAGAGGCATTTCATTTCTTCTAGATATATTGCCTACTCGTTCACATTGATCACAAGTTTTTATGTATCTATAAACATCTCTAAAGATAGTAGGCCAATAAAATCCAGCTTGTTAAATTTTATAAGTAGTTTTATCAATCCCAAAATGTCCTTCAAATTCAGAATCATGATATTTCTGAATGATTAGCTCAGTTTCTTGATAAGGTACACATCTCCTCATAATAAGATCCTTACATTATTTATATAAATAAGGCTCATCCCAAAAATAGGCTTTTATCATGAATGAATTTCCTTTATTGTTGCAATGTCAGCATAGGTGGCAAAATATCACTTACAATATAGTTAAGAGTATCAGCAAGTGATATTTTGACTAGAGAAAACTACTCAGATCTCATGGGGCACAACAAAACTCAGAATTTATATATAAAATCAAAGTCATACAAACTACAACAAGTAAATAACATATCTCTAATTTCTCCCCAAGAACACTCCGCAAGGTTCCTCTGAATCTCTTCCTTTCTTTACAGTACACAGAATTCCTCTTCGAAGTAGCAAGAAGGAAGAAATCTATCACTTACCCTCCACTCTTACAATCTCTAGAAGAATTCCTCATAATATTGGAACCTTTCTAATCTCTAAGGACTCTCTCTAGCACTTCCTTTACTCCCTAGATTCTTTTCCCCCTTCTCCACGCACTCCAATTTTCGGCCAAAATAGTTTTTTAAAGTTGTGGATGAGCTTTCTCAAGAGTTGCATAAGCATCCCTTCAAAATTTGCCCTTATCGAAAGCTTGAGTCCAAAGCTTGAGTAGGCATAACCGCCGAGCTCGCCGTTGGCGGCCTCGAGAGCGCCGTCGGCGGACTTTTGTAGAATTTTGTCCTGTAGCCATTGGAAAAACTCAACGTCGGCGGGGTCGAGGACGGCGTCGGCGGCCTAGTTCAAATTACCATATTTTGGTCCTTTTTTCTTCAAATTCGCTCCTTTTTTATATATTTTTGCTCCAATGACCCTAATTCATCATTCTTGCAACAAAATATCAAAAATACCTTTCCTTAAAGTGCAATCTCATCAAAAACAATATAAAATAGGTATGAAAATCTCAACATATTTTCCTTGGGTCAAGTCCGTAACATACCAAGCCCGAGATGAAGGTTTCGTCAGGAGAGCCGTCGTCGCTAAGGACAAAGAAGAAGAAAAGCGTCACTACAAAGATTAATAGCACGGGGGGTAGGATAGGGGCCGCCTTTTCTAGATTAGTTGTCTTGGATTCAAGGAAGAAAATCCTCGAACCCCTAACTTTGTATGATTATATTTTTGTCCCTCCGGGGTCTTATGAATATAATGATTGCGATTTTGGCTAAGTTTTAACTATTTCTAATGATAACGTAACTGATTATGACCAATCTTGCTTTGATCTCGATCCCAAAAATGATCCTCAAATCATACTCGAGCCCGATGAACTCGTTGTCAGGTCCAAAGAACACATCAATGATACCGTTTACAACAGCAACGATAACGAGGAGCCAATTCTCGAGCATCACGGTACACCGCTTACCATCAACTTAGATCTTTCGACGAAAAGGAGGAGACAATGGAAGATTCAACAATGGTAGCTCAAGAAGAAGAAATCACGGAAGTTAACTTAAGGAGCAAAAAAGTGTTACTGTTGGCATCAATTTTTGATGTCACGAGTGTAGGGTGTCCACCCGCATGACTCAGGATAATTTTACGGTCTGTCCGTGATGTATGATAGTTCAGACACCTACTCGAGACCTTTTTCGACATGTGTTGAGGGGCACGTAGCCAGGTTCATTCTGCTAGGCTATGACTTTCGCTTAGGTGAAGGCCGGTTAGTATTTGACACGTCGAACGACTCTGATCGGGGCAAAAAAAATATTATGTGGCGCGTCGCGTGCGATTTTTGGCTTGAATTGGGCCGATCGCTTGACGAAGTGGTCCAAATGACCCCGGATGATGAAATGGACCCTGCCACTGTGTCCGGAACGTCGATTTCATTTACGGGGGATGTCCACTTCGCTACGGCTTTGCCGGCGGGGTAAAAATGTGAAAATTATCGTTTTGGCCCGATAGTCGAAAAAGTGGTCCAAATGACCCCGAACGATAAAATGGACTACGCCAACGCGTTCGGAATGTCGATTTTAGCTAGGAAGGACACCCACCTCGCTGCGAGGACGTGTACGAGCGAAGAATATGCCAACGATAATTATATAATAATAATTATTATAATATAACGTAATATATTATATATATTATATATTATTATTATATACAAAAAATCAGATCTCTCTCTCTCTCTTCTAATCTCACAGTTTTTCTCCGCCTTCTTGCCTTCAAAAATTGCAAAAGACAGCCCTAGTTTTTCTCCGCCTTCCTCCTTGCCGGCGACGCCGTCTCCGCCGGCCACGTCCACCGGTGCCTCCTCGCCGGCTGAACCTACGACCGCCACCTTCTCCTTTGCGATCTCGCCTCCCTCGCCGTCTGTCTTGCGGCAAAGCTCGCCGGCTGCCCTCGTCGAGCTCCTCATGCAACATAGCTCGTAGCTGCTGCTCCAGCCCTCCTCAGCGGCTGAAAAGCTTCCTCTCGCCGGATTTCGTGAAGAGGGAGTCGGATCTTCCTCTACCTTGGCCGTTCCTCCTCCACCGGCAAAATCTACGACGGTGAAATTCCTAACGTTGCCTCCTTTGTGCGCAGGACCGAGGGCTGAGCACCTTCCCTCTCCCTCGCTTTTTTTTTTCTTTCCTTTGCATGTCGTCGTCGAGCTAGCTTCTCCACCTCGTTGTCCCTCACTCTCTGGTGGTCAAAATATCTCGCCAGAGTGGTTTGCCGCCAAGGGTCAGCGATGGCACCGCTGCTTGAAGCGGCGTGGAAGTCTTCTATTTTTGCGAGAAAAGCCTCCTCCCGAGGTTCATCGGTGTCGAGCGTCGCTAAGCCTCCTATGTCCTTTGTTATCTTTTGCATGTTTTACGAGGCACATTGGAGCATGGATCGGACGCCGACGAGCTTGGAGCAAGCAAAGAAACACGTCTGCAACAGTCACGGTGGTGAGACGTTCTACCTCTTAGCCAGCCTTAGGAATAGTGGAGTCTAGGCGTGTGGGTTCGATCGCCCATACGGGGTGCGTACGCCAGCGTGGGTCGGCGCAACGACGTGCCTGCGTGATGGATCGTTGGTTTTCCTAGATCCAGCCTTTAGGTTAGGACTTCTTGTGCGTGGTCAAATACCGCCATAAAGCCGAGTGTCTCCCCTCTTGTTGCAAACCTTAGCACAAGTCCCGATGAGTCAGAGTCCCTCACTCCCCTTGCTTTGGATTCCCCAGCTTTACTTGGAGAAGTTGGGAGGTCGAACTTGGCAAAGCGAGAGAATCTTTGTAGCTGGCTCGCTTTGCAAAGTTTGGAGGAGTTCGCAAAAATAGGAAAAGCTTTGTAGCTATCCTATTTTGCGACGTCGTGGAGAGTTTCCCCCTCGGAGATCCGGGGAGAAATTCCCCACATTTCCTCACCAAAGCAAGAGGCGGCGGTGCCGCACGTCAAAGGGTCTAAACCTTAAGTCTCCTAAGTGAGGTCGTTAGCATGAGCCGTGTTTGCTATATATTGCATTTTTTGCTTGATGCATGTTGCATTTCACTTCGCTTCGACTGGCCACCCCGGGCCAGCGAGCATTTCACTTAGCTCCAACCGGCCGCCCCGGCCCGGTGAGCCTCTCACTTTGCTCCGACCAGCCACCCCGCCCCAGCGAGCATTTCACTTCGCTCCGATAGGCCGCTCTGGCTCGGCGAGCGTATCACTTTGGTTCAACCGACCACCATGGCCCGGTCGACCGATCACCTTCATTTTTTTTATCTACTTTTGCATTATATCACATGCTCGCCTGCTTGCATGTCGCACCATATGTGTTTGCATTTGTATTTTCATTTACACTTGGGTGATTCTCCCTAGTGAGAATCACCATTATCTCCGGGTCACTTCTGCCTCGGTACACATTTTTCGGGCCCCTGTCGCCACGACACGCCCATCACTTTTGGTCACTGCCGCTGCGGTACACCTCTCTTCGGGCTACTGCCTCCACGACACGCCCATCCCTTTTTGTCACTGCCGCTGCGGTACACCTCTCTTCGGGCTACTGCCTCCATGGCACACCCCTCTCTTTTGGTCACTGCCTCCACGGCACACCTTCAGGCCACTGCCTCCACGGCATGCCCATCCCTTTCGTCACTGCCGCTACGACACACCCATTTGTTCGGGCCGCTGCCTCCACGACATGCCCACCTTTTCCCAAGTCACTGCCTCACGATACACTCATCACTTCTGTCACATGACTGATTGCATTTGCATTTGCATGTTTGCATGGATAGTGAGCCAGGCTCGTTAGGAGAGTGACCCCGTGTCGGTCGCGATGCCTTAATGAGCATTGCTTGCTGGGTTGATCCCGGTGAGCAATGCGAGTTAAGTCATCGGGATTGACACGAGTATGACTGTGCTAAAGATCTAATAGATCTAACTTGTGTCACAACTCTTCGCGACACCCTTTAGATCCTTCAGATCTTTAGGATGGGGCCGATATGACGACCCTATCAAAGTCATACTATACTCAAACCTACCCCACACTTAGATACTAGGTTGACGCACTTTTCGTTAGATGGCGTGCTAGGCTAGGATTTAGGGTGTTAGGTAGTCGTTTTGATGCCTGACTATTGTTCTCTGCTGGATTGGTTGCTCTAGTCAGATATCTTTCTTCTGCATTGTGCTTGTGATGTGGTTGCATGCTGCATATGTGTGGTAGTATGTTAGGGCGTTCTTCTGTGCAGGGAGTCATGCCTATTTATTTGCACACACACAGGTACCGCTATAGGGGGAGCAAATAACGATTTCTGACCATTTTTGCTTGCAGGTGCTATTAGCTCCCCCACTTTTAAAGCATGGCTCATAATACGTTATTTGCATGTGAGCTTTCCCGCTGACACTTCTTCTCATGCAGGATTGAGTCTTTTATTTTCCTTTGTACTTTTTAGAGTCTAGGAGAGTCCTGTAGAAAAAATAAGATACGGGCACGGGTTCCGAGATGTTTGGCGCGGGAACCACATGGAGGGGATCAGAAGCAGATGCTCGTGACCCGTTCTTAATCTGCATTTTATATTGATGTATAGAATTAGGACCGGACATGTATATGCGGAGTCCGACCGCCTTTTTCTTTTATGGGATATGTTGCCAACCCAGCGACACCGGCTTGTTAATTATTTTGATTTGACTTGCTTTTTTTTGCTTTTTGCATCATATAGCATGTTTGCACTTGCATGTGTTTTCCTTGTTTCTTTCTGTGATATGGGATTTCACGATATAATCTAGGCTCATTAAGGACCCTAAAATTGTAATTTTCTACAAAATATTAAATAAAATATTCAAGATAATTAAAATTTAGGATTAAAATATTCAGGATTTACAAACTTTCACATTTACTTTCCTGCTTATATTAATAGGGCCTCTACAATACTTAAGGACCGCTCTAGATAACTGCATCATATTTGCATGTCCCGAGGAGGAGTCCCCGTGCTTCTCCAACCTGACTGGCCCAACATACCTCTTTATACGTGGTTGTCTAGTGCGCCTAGGGTGTTAGAAGGCTCCCTGACCCAGACAGGGTGTAAGTCCTTTTGTTTGGAGTGTTTCCAGCTTTGTAGCTGAATCTCTACTTTCTTTTCTTTCCTATGTCATCCTGGCCACTTTGGCAGGTATAAGTCCCACCTCTTGAAGCTCCAGCTTTTAGTCATAGGATAGATTTTCGTTCCTTTGACCTTAGGGCTACCGAGGTTCCCGTGGATGATGCAATTTACGGATTGCTGATCGGGGATCACAGGACGTGTTGGGTCGACTACCTTCACGATCAGGTAGACTTAGGGTCCTATAGCTGTGGATGACGGGTCCGTGGTTACCCGACTCAGTTACCTCTACCTTTTAGGATCACTCTACCTTCCTTTTTGTTGAGCCCCTTTGAGCCCTGTCGCTCCTTGACTTCGTTGATATCATTTTGACGGTTCGATGCCGATGAGCTGCCGCCCATTTGGGATACGACAATTTGTCCTCTACCCTTATGGCCTGGACGTGCTTTGACGTGTTGGGTAACCCCCGTCAAGATGATTTAGGTTATTTTGTGGGCCCCGTGTGCCGATGAGCTGCTACCCGTTCGGAATGTGAGAGATTCACTCTCTGCCAGATGACTTAGCACGAGCTTTAAAGCATCGGGATTGTTCCCACACGGAATAACCTTCCTTTGAGTACCTATTGCCCCAGGTTCACGATAATCCAAGAGAAATTCCTTTTATCGAGAGTATTCTTGGGTACCCCCCAAGATGTAATTAACCAAGTGGGATACGTCTCCTTGGGAGTGCTCTTGACCCCAGAACAGGCACCTACACCTGAATCTCTGGTTATGGGTAGTCTACGTAGGTATTCTTTTGTGGATATCAGTTTAAGGTGCTTTCACCCGATCTTGTTTGGGCGGACACTCTTAACCTGTCCTTGCTAGGTTTACCGCACGTAGGCTCTCCACATTTTATGTTTTCTCTTGTTTGTCATTTTGTTGTACGTCCTTTTTTATTCGGTTCCTCTCCTCTTTGAATCAATGATCTGATTCAGAAGGGAGATTTATTTGAATATGGGAAGTATACGACGATCGACAGGCTGGCGACTCCTTCTAAAATAAAGGAGAGAAAAACGAACGAAAACAGTTACCACCAAGAATAGCTCCAATAGACTAAGGAAAGCTGATAATGTCTTGAGAGAAGATACCCTCACCTCCACCAGTGGAAGAACTACATGATCAAAATAAAATTGGAGGATCATACAAAATTGATTACAAAGTGCTAGCTCATCTTAGGAAGTTGTCGGCCTGATTAAGCATCTACGACACTCTGATCCTGTCAAAGGAGATGAGAGAGTCTCTGGTTACAACTTTGATTGACCCATAAATTTGCTTAGCTCAGTTGGCCAACACATCCTCAGATGATGTTATTTCATTGAAAGAACAGCTTGAGGGAACCTTCACAGATGAAGACTTGCTATTCGGTACCGTTGACCACAACCGTCCACTCTACATCTCCATCAACATCGGCAGATTTGTGTTATCTAGAGTTTTAGTAGATCCTGGAGCATCTCTTAACTTGATGAGCCTACAAAAATTGACCTATTTGATTTTGAAGCGCAAGAAATTCCCACCGATAAAATGATGTTAAGAGGATTAAACCAAAAGGGAGAAAGGGCCCTTGGATCAATTACATTACTTATGAAGGTTGGAGAACTTCTAACAACCGCTAAATTTCATATCATCGATGCCGAGACCTCTTTTAACGCTCTGCTGGTTCGACCATGGATTCATGAACAGATATGGTTCCATCATCTCTACACCAGTGCATTAAATACTGCAAAGATGGTCAAGAAAATTGCATCAACAGGGACTTACAACCATTTTCAGTGCATGAAGTTGGTATCCATGGAGATGTTTCCTACTACGTGCCCTTAAAGAGGACTGTCTTCTCTCGTGAAGTTATCACAAACAAAGATGAAGATTTAAAAGAATTACAAAGTGGAGGCCATTCAAATCTGCTTCAGCAATCTTCCACCACTCCCTTACAACGAGTTGGTGAAGGTTCTTTTAATTCGTGCACATGAGGTCGAGGCCGGGGACATGGACGAGGAAGGATCAATTTAATTGTTGAACGGAGTAGGCCAACCATAAACGTTGGGGATGAAGATAGTTTTGAATACGAGATAATGATGACAAGATGGAAGAGACCTCAGTACGAGATATCCCTAGAAGATACAGGGAAAATGGAATATGAAACAATGTATGATCGGATAAACCACAATGTGAATGTTATGACCCTTACTCAGATTCTCCCTCAAAAGGTCAAGAGTTTAGAAGATCAAGGAAGCCTGTAGAGTTGGTTCAAAGCCAAACAAATTTTGCCATGCTTCTATCTCTACTGAGCTTAAAAAATATGTAAATTTGGATGATGATCCTAATGAATTAATGGAATTGCCTTCTCGTTACTTCTTGCCTTGTGTTCAAAAGTTAATTCAACGGGGATAGTTACCAAAACAAATGCTAAAAGATAAATTTTAACTGTTTGAAAAATTATGGAATGGCAAAAGTTGAACTCCAAACTCAAAAGAGGGTTTTGAATTTTGTACAGTCGGGCCAATCAATGATTCTGAATTTTACATGGTTGTTACTAGTGAGTCAGAAGAGGATAGCCTTGATATAGAGGATGACTCTAATGATCAGCTAATAGAAGATGCTCCTCCAGAATTTGAGGAGGAAATTAAATCTACCGTTGATGAATTGAAAGAGATTAACCTAAGGACTGAAGAACAACCCCGACCTACATTTATAAGTTCTCTACTTAATGACGAAGAATCTTCAGAATTAATCAAACTATTAATAGAATTTAAAGATTGCTTCACATGGAGCTACGATGAAATGTCAGGACTATCAGTAGAGGTTGCAGTTCAAAAAGTCTGGGTGGACAAGAATATAACCCGAGTAAAATAAGCTCCCAGGAGAATGCACCTCAAAATAGAACACAACTCATCATCGAGGTGAAGAAATTAATAGACGCCAACTTTGTAAAAGAAGAACAATACCCCATGTGGTTAGCTAACATTATACTTGTTCAGAAGAAAAATGGACAGATCCGTGTTTGTGTCGACTTCAGAGTTTTGAACAAAGCATGTCCAAATGACGAGTTTCTGTTACCAATACGAGTCGCTTCAACTCACAAAATTTTCTCCTTCATGGACGGATCGTCGGGATACAACCAAATCAAGATGGCTCCCGAGGATGGACTACTTACAACCTTCAAAACACTGATTGGAATTTTTTACTACACAGTGATGTCGTTCGGCATAAAGAATGTCGGAACAACATATTAGCGCGCAATGACGAAGATTTTTGACGGCCTCATTCACAACCAAGTAGAATGCTACGTGGATGATTTGGTCATCAAAACTAAACAAAAAATAGACCATTTGTACGATTTAAGGATCGTGTTCAAATGGTTACGACGAAATGACCTTAAAATGAATCCCTTAAAGTGCTTCCTTAGTGTTACCTCCGAGAAATTTCTGGGATTTGTTGTCCGTCATCAGGGAATCGAGATCGACTCAGATAAGATTAAAGCTATCTTGGAAATGCCTCCTCCTAAAAACTTGAAACAACTACGTTCCTTCCAGGGGAAGTTGGCATATCTGAGACGCTTTGATTCTAATCTCTCAAGTAGGTGTCAACCTTTTTCATCATTAATTAAAAAGGATGCCAAATTCATTTGGGAAGAGAAATGTCAGCGGACCTTTGAGGATGTTAAACAATATTTAATGACAACTCCTATCTTGGTAGCCCTTATCTCAGGGAAATCATTGATACTTTATACCGCAGGCTTAGAAGAATCTCTTGGAGCCCTCTTAGCCCAAGTCAATGATGAGGGTAAAGAAAATGAACTCTACTACTTGAGTCATCGCCTAATATCGACGGAGATAAGGTATCCACCAATTGAGAAGCATTGTCTGACATTGATTTTTGTCACCCAAAAGCTTAGACATTACATGCTTTCTCATAAGATTACCCTGATCTCGAAAGTTAATTCGTTGCAATATCTGATGACCCAATCAACACTCTCCAAATGTCTAGCAAGATGGTGAATGATCTTATTTTAATTTGATATAACTTTTGTTCCCCTCCGTGCTATCAAGGGACAAATACTAGCAGACTTTCTCGCTGCACACCTACAGTCAGCTGGGTCCTCTCTCAACGAGTTACCAGTTGAGGAAATACTACAAATGGAATTTTCCAGTGTGCCACGCTAGGAAATGCACTTTGATGATGCTTCGTCAGCTAAAAAAGACAAAGAATCAGGTACAATGATACCAGGCAAAGTAGGGATCGGTTTGATCTTTATCACACCATATAAGGCTATGTTGAGGTTCCCATATTACCTGGCAGAGCCGTGCACCAACAATGAAGTAGAATATGAAGCTTTAATCACCGGATTAGGGATGTCAATCTGAATGGATATAACAAACATTGCCATCTATGGCGACTCCCAACTTTTCATCCAGCAAGTCGCCAGGCAATACAAAATTGTAAAACCAAGGTTAGCAGAATACCATCAGTACACGAAGAAGCTCCTGGAGTAGATTCTTGATGTGACTTTCTACCAGATTCCTAGGGGAGATAATGCCCATGCCGATGCTCTAGCAAAACTTGCTGAGGAAATGGCATGTCCCCTAAAGGATTCCATTAAAATTACAGTGCAAGGAAGACGAGTCTTCTCTCAGATTGACCTCAAAATTCTACACAAGCTCGGAAAAGAAGAAACAATAAATACAGTTGCAGACAACAATAAAGATTGGCACAAGCCATTAATAGAATATTTGCATACTGCCAGAAGACAAGTCTGAAGCACACCATATTACACGAAGGGCCATGTCTTACGCCATGGTGGGAAAGGTTCTATACAGAAGATCATTCGATCAAATGTGGCTATGGTGTTTGAGCAGAGCTAAAGCACAGAATATTGTCAAAGAGGTACATGCCAGATTGTGTGACACTCGCCGTCAGGGCCAAAAATGAAAAAGAAGATCAAAATACTCGGGTATTATTGGCCAGCAATGATGTCCGACTGCATGGATACAGCAAGAAAATTTCCAATGCCAAGTGCGTGGGGTGGTCTACACCATCCTCCAAATGTGCTACACCCAATTGTTGCCTCATGGCCATTTGAGTGTTAGGGTATGGACATAATAGGTTTGATAGACCCTCCATCTTCCAAAGGACACAGGTTTATACTTATCTCTACAGATTACTTCTCCAAATGGGCAGAGGCAGTACCGTTATGTGAGGTTACAATACAACACGCCCTTTAATTTTTCAAAGGCAAGATTGTCTACTATTTCAGAGTACCATGAAGAAAATTTACGACAATGGGATAGCTTTCAAAAGCACAAAAATCAACAATTTCATCAAAAGACATGAGATAGATTGAAGATACTCTACGATTTATTATCTCAGAGCAAATGGTCTCGCTGAAGCCTTCAACAAAACACTAGTAAAGATTTTGAAGAAGACACTGGATCAAAATAAAAGGGATTGGCACAACAAACTATTAGAAGCC
The DNA here is from genome assembly GCA_002079205.1 of Phalaenopsis hybrid cultivar. Classification (NCBI taxonomy): domain Eukaryota; kingdom Viridiplantae; phylum Streptophyta; class Magnoliopsida; order Asparagales; family Orchidaceae; genus Phalaenopsis; species Phalaenopsis hybrid cultivar. The sequence goes on along the minus strand of JXCR01144159.1, from coordinate 99,676 downwards.
TTGTGGGCCTATGGGATGACTTTCAGAACTCCCACGCAGTGTACACCCTATATGCTCCTGTACGGGTCCGAGGTCGTATTACCACTATAAGTCCGGACGCCATCTCTTAGAGTTGTTGTTGCCAACCAACTCACAACAAAAGAAAGTGCAAAACTCAGACTTGAAGAACTGGAAAGTCTTGAGGGAAAACGTCTAGAACTGCAACAATAATTGGAGCTTTACCAGGTGAAGATAGTACAAGCCCATGACAAATTGGTCCTCCTAAGGACATTCAAAGTTGGTGACCTCGTACTTGTGCTCAAAAGGCCTATTCTTGCACGCTACAAAATAGGTGGAAAATTTGAGTCAACTTGGGAGGGACCATTTGTCGTTGAAAACGTCTACACAAGAGGAGCCTACCAATTAGTGGATTTCCATGGCAAAAGACCAATTTTACCAATAAATGGATGATATCTGAAAACCTATTACACAACCTGATGCCACTTACCTTAGCTTACTTTGAAACTTTGATTGTTTTGGGGTTATCTATGTGGCCAAATGTTTATGACCAGATCCAAATTTTGTAATTAACCTCAATGTAATGAAAATTTTGAGAAAAAATTTTTAAACTTCAAATTTTCTCCTTTCCACTTTTGACTATAATGTTCCACAAAAATTTAACAAAATTCATACATAAATAAACAATTCATTTCACTAAAATAAGATAAAATTTACCTCAATAAATACTTTGTTTTGTTGTTGTTGATGCCAAGTTTTGAGCCACTGACATTTTTCCTGTTGTTTGCAGAAAAATATCGGAACAGAGGCTAATTTTACTTTCAAGGATGGCTGGAGCCTCACACTGAATGAGGAAATGGCGCCGCAGGGCGGTACCATAGATTTCAACATGGACTTTAAGCAGATCAACATGGACTACAAAGGTCCTCTGATGAATGTAGTCAGTTGCAGGGAGAAAGAGGGATTGCTTTCACCGCTGAGGGTGACCGCCAAAGATAATGCATCACACAAAGGTAAGAACGTGATAATAAAGCAAGATCCGATGGAAGGGCCCAGCCTTCTGCCCTCCATGGTAGCCACACCAGTCGGGGGCCTAATAGCCGCCAATAATGAATGACTGCCAGATGCTTCGCATCGCAGGACGCAACGCAGAAATGCCAGCCGCATAAAGCAGGGGGCTTTTCTACGAGAAGAACGCAGACGTCAAAGAGAAACAAACAACTTACTCTGCCCTATTCTTAAGGTGCATATTTATGATCGAGACATGAAAGAAACTTCTACCAGCCTACCCACAACAGATGAAGAACTGAGGTTCGTAACAGAGCTAGAGACACCTTTTGCTTCAGCTGTTTTATGCAAGGGTTGCTCGACGTGCAACGCTGAGATACCAGCAGGGACATCAACTACATGGGCATTTGTAGAATGCCCATATTGCAATGTTCTACAATTACAATTCTTTAATACATTGAAAGAGTATACCTCCAGCACTGATGGGTCTCAGACTTCAGATTTTATGATGGATGAGACATACGTCCCACTAGGGACAGACCAGTACATATCATGAGCCCAAGGTCGTGCATCCCGCTAGATGCCGAGTCTCGTATTCCAGATCAACTAGCGCCAGTTTAGGTTTCTGCCAATGTTCAGAGGGATGAACGCCCGCGACAGCTACCGACTCCTAGTATGATGGAGCACTACAAAATAAGAAAAGTGAATAAAAGAGAATTTGAATTTTATGAAGAAGTTCAATGAAGAATTGTTAACATATTGGAAGGCTTAGAGCTGTATACCAGGGTTTTCTTTGAGAGTGATGAAAGAAGCATTCTTGACTGCATCTTTGATTTGAGAGATAGAGGCTGAGTAGGCCTTTTCATGGAAAGCTCTGAGCTGAAGAAATGGATGAGAGGAAAAGGAGTAATCACCATTTAGTGTGGTGCTGTTGTTATTATTTTACAAATGACAGACAAGGAAATCTGTCAAGGATCGTTAGACATGACCAGGTAGATCCACTACCTCCTTTAATAAAGTGGATGATCAAGAGAATGGTCAGATGGAACATACTGCCAACTACCTACATCCCAAACAGCTACTTCATCAACATCTTTGACGAGGGAGATTGCATACCTCCTCACATTGATCATCATGATTTTGTAAGACCCTTCTGCACGGTCTCATTCATAAGCAAAAGCAATATATTGTTTAGGAAAGAGATTGACATTATCGGCCCTGGAGAGTTCAGAGGAACTGTAGAGATTTTGCTGCCAGTTGGTTCAGTTTTGGTTCTGAAAGGAAATGGGGCAGATGTCACCAAGCACTGCATTCCACGGGTGCGACACCGTAGGGTATCCGTGACCTTCCATAGGATGGACGACAGCAAAATACCATATGGATTTCAGCCAGACCTAGAACTTGAAGAGCTACTGTCGTACAAGCTATGAGAGGGTTGTACCTCTAAGTACATGTGAAGGGAACTCTTATCCTGGAGCATGGCTTAGAAGGCCTGCTCAATCAGGAACTCGTCGTACCTAATACAGATGGTTAGAGGGTTCATTTTCTTTGCTATAGCAACATGATATGTATTTGATATATTCAGCCTACAATGTATTCATGACATGAGATGTTTTGGATGTACTTCAACATGGACTATATAATGTACCTTTTTAGGCATTAGCCTATGTTTGATCTATGACATTTTTATTTGAGTAGATTAATGGAAATTTCTCTAAAAAATATGCCTTTTTGTCAGTTGTCTTTTTGTGCGATGGATGGAAGCCACGAAGCATGCGTTGGCTCAGAATTTCAATGAACGAAGAACGAAATAACAAACTTTTACCAATAATCAAAATTTAAACAAAAATAATCACAAATGAATAAACAACAAAACAAATTTCTTTTTAAAATCAACCAATTAAATTTAAAATTTTAAAGACATATTTTGAAAAATTAAATGTGATAAAAACAACAAGAAAATAAAATGAATCCATTTAGAGGATTCTCTCAGTTTCAGAGTTTCTTACTCTTTGTGCGTGCAGCACAACCATCTTTATCTGCATTAACCTTCTTCACATCCCTGCAGAATTTCACATTCTGCACAAAACCCCACAAAACTCTACAAATCTTCTTCAATAAAATCAACCTTTTCACGTGACACATTTCTGCAAATTCAACATCACAAACTCTCTATACTATTTTCATATGACTCTCGGAGTCAGTACCCGAATTTTGACTCCCCATTTTCGAAATTGGTATAAGAACCCCTTTAATGGAGCATGACATCCTATTCTTAATCTTCGAGGTCGGTCCCTAGCTTCCGACTCTCTTTTCAAAAATGATAACTAAAATTCAATTCTTATTTCCGAATCAGTACCTAAATTCTGATTCCTTCACATATTTTTATATTATATTGACATATTCCCCATGAATTCCCATCTGTGAATCTGCATATTTTCTGCATAAGAGCACATACATTCTCTTGTCACCTCTTGGGTTGGATGTGAGTCCTAGTTCTTTCCTTCCTAACGTGACACATATATTTTCTTGTTACCTCTTGAGTTGGATGTGAGTCCCCGCACTTTCCTCCTCAATGTAGCACATACATTCTCTTTTCACCTCTTGGATTGGATGTGAGTCCTAATGCTTTCCTTCCTAACGTGACGCATATATTTTCCTGTTACCTCTTCAGTAGGATGTGAGTCCCAACGCTTTCCTCTTCAATGTAGCACATACATTCTCTTGTCACCTCTTAGGTTGGATGTGAGACCTAGTGCTTTCCTTCCTAACATGACACACATATTTTCCTGTTACTTCTTGAGTTGGATGTGAGTCCTAACGCTTTCCTTCTCAATGTAACATACATTCTCTTGTCACCTCTTGGGTTGAATGTGAGTTCTAGTGCTTTCCTTCCTAACGTAACACATATATTTTCCTGTTACCTCTGAATTTGGATGTGAGTCCCAACGCTTTCCTTTTTAATGTAACATACATTCTCTTGTCACCGCTTGGGTTGGATGTGAGTCCTAGTGCTTTCCTTCCTAACGTGACACATATATTTTCTTGTTACCTCTTGAGTTGGATGTGAGACCCAGTGCTTTCCTACTCAATGTAACATACATTCTCTTGTCACCTCTTGGGGATGTGAATCCTAGTGCTTTCCTTCCTAACGTGACGCATATATTTTCCTGTTACCACTTGAGTTGGGTGTGAGTCCCAGTGCTTGCCTCCTCAATGTAGCACAAACATTCTCTTGTCACCTCTTGAGTTGGATGTGAGTCCTTGTGTATTCCTTCCTAACATGACGCATATATTTTCTTATTACCTCTTTAGTTGGATGTGAGTCCCAACGCTTTCCTCGTAAATGTAGCACATACATTCTCTTGTCACCTCCTGGGTTGGATGTGAGTCCTATTGCTTTCCTTCCTAACGTGACACATATTTTTTCTTATTACCTCTTGAGTTGGATGTGAGTCACACCGCTTTCCTCCTCAATGTAGCACATACATTCTCTTGTCACCTCTTGGGTTGGATGTAAGTCCTAGTGCTTTCCTTCCTAATGTCACACATATATTTTCCTTTTACCTCTTGAGTTGGATGTGAGTGCCAGCGCTTTCCTTCTCAATATAACATATATTCTCTTGTCACCTCTTGGGTTGGATGTGAGTCCTAGTGCTTTCCTTCCAAATGTGACACATATATTTTATTGTTACCTCTTGAGTTGGATGTGAGTCCCAGCGCTTTCCTCCTCAATGTAGCACGTATATTTCCTTGTCACCTCTTAGGTTGGATGTGAGTCCTAGTGCTTTCCTTCCTAACGTGACACATATATTTTCTTATTACCTCTTGAGTTGGATGTGAGTCCCACCGCTTTCCACTTCAATGTAGCAGATATATTTTCTTGTCACCTCTTGGGTTGGATGTGAGTCCTAGTGCTTTCCTTCCATATGTGACACATATATTTTCTGGTTAACTCTAGAGTTGGATGTGAGTCCTAGTACTTTCCTTCCTAGTGTGACATATATATTTTCTCTATCATATGTCAGTTCGAATGTAAATGCCCAATGGTAACTCAAACTGGTACAGTCCTTTCTTTCTGGAGACATATCCTTAATGGTTGTCGTCTTCTACACTGTTGTTACCCTTTTAGCTGGATGTGAGCCTCCGTGTTTTCCATCTCGATTTGGTCCTCCCACACAATCCTATTCTCATCTTTTGAAATCAGTTCCAAGACCACCTTAAATGGATTATGGCATCTGATTCTTATTTCGGGATTGATACCCAAATTTCAATTCCCACCTCGGGGTTAGCACTTATATAATGACTCCCATCCTTTATAAATACTTGAAATTTCATAACCCAAAATTCCCGCTCTGATCCCCAGCAAGTGTCCCTACTCCTTGATTTCAATCAGACGATCACCTGCTAATTCCCCAGCATAAAAAAATCACACTCACAACTCTATAAATACTTCCGGGTCTGTTGACTTAGGAGTTTGTATTGGTTTTTGTTGATCTCGTCAGTCAACGCCAACACGCGTGGTGTCCTTGCCCAGTACACCACACCTATTGGGGATCCATTTGTTGACCTCACTTTTGGTTGAGGTTTAGTTTTTTCCTCTTTAGTGGCATAAGGTCTAGCCATAGGACTTTCCTATTGACTATTCTTGGAAAACTAGACAAGGAACCCTCACCATTAGAAATTCCAAACTCTCCTCTTTACTCAACTTAAAGTTCCACATATTGGTCCTAACCTTTAGCACTTAGTAGGTGGGATCACTATGGGGGAACTCAAGATGAGTCACCCTTAGGAATGCTGGACCTTAGGGTTGACCCTCAGTGTTGGTCTAGGGCTTAAGGTACATACTTTCACTCACAATCACTCACAATCCTAAACTTAAACCTCTAGGCTTTGGTCCCTTGATACTTTTGGGAGACTCATGTAGGTGGTCCCCTAAACCCATTAGCCATAGGCTAGGGTTTCGCTAAGATCACTACATAGAGGACCCAAAATGAGATTTCCATTGGTCCATGGCTTTTTTATGGTGGTTGACACTCCAACTCTACCAAGATACCAAACCTAACATTTTGCCCCTAAACCCCCCCAAATTACCTAGATACTTTTGGGACCCTAAATTTGGCTAAAATTCTCAAGTTTACCCAAAATACCCAAATTGGTTCAAAATCATTTCAAACACCTCGAAATAGACCCAAGCTACCCAAAATCACTAAAATTGGCCAAATTACCAAAATGCCCCCCTCCTTAGCCCAAAATTCCAAAAATTACAAAAAATCCCAAAAAATTTCAAAACCTCCCAAATTTTCCCAATTTCATTTTTCTTAACTATCACATGACCCAATTTGGTCAATTTGACCACTTTTGACCTAAACCCTCAAATTGCCCTTTAAAGGCCCAATTTTTTCCAAACCTACCTCAAATGTCTATCCAATTGGTCTCAATTTCTCTCAATTTCAATTCTAAACTTAAATTCACCCTTGATATGACCAATCTAGCTAAATCCAAGCCTAATTGGTCCATGATTTGAACCCAATTTTGGCCCTATGACTTGGTTCCACCAAATTGAACCCATGAACTACTCCATTTTCCACAATTTGTGTTGAAAAATCTTCATAACATTACAACACATCAAATTTGACTTTCAATTGGCCTTGGTAAAGCCCCAATTTCATTTAATTTTAACTTAAGTCTAAAAATCTGCAATTTTGCCTCATTTTAGCCATGTCCCCAAACGTCACCAAATTGAGTGCCTTAACCCCAAAATTTCCACTTTATGTCTTCATGAAAAATCTTCACAACATCTCCCTTGATCATGTGGACCATTCAATTTGGACTTAGCCCAAGGCTAGCTCAACCTAGACCCATGTCTAACCAAACATGCCTAAGTTGACCAAATTTCAAAAATCCCTCAAATTGACTCACCAATTGAACTCAAAATCACTGCAAGCCTTCACCAAAAATCTTCATAACAATCATCTACACAATTTTCATCAATCAGTTAGGTAAATTGACATGGATAGTCTATCCCAAACCCAATTTTTGATCACTTGGATCCACATTAAACCCATGCACTAAGGATGACCTAACTACCCCAAAGTCACCAAGTTAATGACTCCACAACCATTAGTTGGACCCTAGTGACCAGCCTAAAACCCATGAAACCACCTAAGCTAAGCCATGGACCAAAGTTCCCCTAAATTAAGGAATTTAATGTCATATTTGCTTAAGCCTTGGATATGTTTGCCAAAACAAAACCTAAAATCATTAAGTTGTTGTAACATATTCCCCTGGCTTATCTGACCTCCATAGCCACCTCCTCTGGCCGACCGAACGACCTAGTGGTCAAAAAATGTTCAAATCAAGAGCCACCCCCATGGGATTAAACCCAATTCAAACCTAGAGGCCACATCATCCAAATTGAAGCTTAGAGCCTCTCTGCCCTCCACCTAGGCAGCACATTTCACCCCCCAATTGGCCATGGCAGCAAGCCTAAGGCCATTTTAATAAAATGCTCTCCTCCACGGCCATAGAGAGAGAAAGCTAAAAATTCCTCTAAAAGACTTCCCTAAATTGATCCCAAAGCCTCTTTGAGACCTCCTCAGTGCAACCCAACCACCACATTGCCCTGAATTCCTTAGCAGGAGCCCAATTTTTGAGCTCAAAACCTTGTCGGAGACAGGACAAAGCTCTCCACACCCCTAAACTCCACCAAACACAAATTAAACTCACCCACACCTTCACAACATTGAAAGAAGCCAAAGCCCTATCAAATTCCCCTTTCATAAAGCCCCTAGCATAGCTCTAGACCAACACCTGAAATCGGCCTCGGTCGAATTTGGGTCTAGGAATTTCACCATAGTAAGAGGCTTAGTCCCTAGCTTCTCTGGACCCCAACAAATGTGCTGAGACTCTCTGATCAAAGCTTCCCTTCTCAGAGCCAAGGTATTGAACCTCTCCTCCTCCCGAGCCTATTTGGGCTCTCCATGTGATTAAGCTTAATTTAATTGCATGATTACCGCATGGATATGTTCGTCTCACTTAGATGAGTTCATAGGATAAAACTTGAGGTGATTTGGTTAAGTCTACGCTAAAAACTTAGGGTTTTAGTATGGACGCTTACGGGATCACTCTACCAGGGATGGGGAGCCGTCCGATCACGCGTGTATCAGATGGACAGAGGAGATTGAGCCAAACAATGGTTCCTTACATGAACCGCGGGCCGAGTCAGCAGCTACGTGGATGGCGGCATCCAACTAGAGCGCACCATGCATGCTTTTGGAGCTGCCTAAGATACAGTCAGCGTCGCGCATTTAAATAGAAAAATAAGGATTTTCTTATTTAAATAAATAGCCCTAGCTTAAAAAATTCATATCTTGGTGTAAAGAAATTATAAAAAAAAATAAAAATACCCTCTTGCGCAGTGAAATCAGGAGAATAATGTGAAAATAATTTTAAGTCCATGTGATGCATATTTTATTTTTGATTAATTAAACATTAATTTGAATGTTTTGATTCTCCATGCATGTAGTACTATCTCCATGGCTTTAAATTTTAGCATGTTGTTGCCTCTGTCTTAGGGAATATCCTCTGATTTTTCCAAAGTCAGAGGAGGTCCCTAGACAGAGATTTATATTTTTCAAATTTATGTCTATTATTTGCATAAATTAATCATGATAATTAGCATGTTGCTTAGAAAATTCCAAGAAAATTTTGGAAGGTTTACTATGACCAAAGGACTTGAAAATAAATTCATGAGTTCAGTCATTAAGAATACACTTAATCTTCACGAACCCTAAAACACGAAGAAAATTAATTTTGAAAAATACAAACAGCAAAATTACTTAATTTCTTAGCTCCACTATTTTTTTAGGATCCAAAGAACTCACCATAAAAATTCGAAAGCATTTTGAGTTCATTTGGTAAATTAAGTTGATTTTTAAAGATAAATATCATTTTAGCATTTCAATGATTTTTAAAAAATCAAAACATAACTAAAAAATTTATAAAAACTTGTTTTTTGAGTTCTTTGTGATTAGGAGCATTTTCTAAAAATAAAATGATATTTAAAATAAAAACTTGATTTTTGGCATATTTTTAAATATTTAAATAATTAAAATTCATAAAAATCACAAAAATAATAAAATTCATGGACTTCTTTAGGAACAATTATAATATTTTTCTTGATTTTCGAATTAATGATACTAAATTTTAAAGCTTAAAAAAAATTTTTAAAGGCTAAAAATGGGTTTTCACTAAAAATAATTCCAATAAATCAAATAAAACTCAGAAAAATATAAAATTTTCTCCTCTAGGTTCTCTCGCCTTAGGAAGATTTTTTTCAAAAATACAAAACTTAATTTTCCCCATTTAAAATATTTTATATTTAATAAATACCCTAGAACTTAAAATAATTCTTAAAATTCAAATAAAATTAAAAAAATCATGAAATTTAGTCGAATGGCTTCTCTAATTTAAGTCTACCTCCAGTAAAAATTTTAAGGAATTAGAGTTTACCTTAGTCAAGTTAGGAGCTTTCCTTGAAAAATCCTATTTTGGCATGAAAATAATTATATAAATTATAATAAATTTCCAAAGAATTTGTTTTCTCCTCTGATGTATTAATTGACCCATGAATGAGGCAGGATAAAAATTTGAAAGTCATTTGAATTGAATTTGATGAATTATGAAGTGTTAGAGCCCTCGGGGCAAATGTATAATTTTGGAAATTTAGCCTTAATTAACGTTTAGGCCTAATTTCATAAAGGGAAATTGGAAATCTTTGATTCTAATTAACATATTTGGATGTTTGGAACACATAGGGTTAACTGGTAGAAACTAACCTCACTTGTTGTAATTAAAAAGGATAAATTTGCAATTTCCTTAAATTACATAAATTTGGGAGTCTAGCCAATTAAATGATCCTAGATTTTGGGTGTTAATAACTCACTAAATTAATACCCCAATTTGATTTTCAATTGAAATTCAAATAATGAATCATGACCACCTAAAGCTTAACTTTTTCAAAACTAATTAAGACACTCACCTAGGTCTTAAGGGCTTAGTAGTAATCTAAGTTAAATCAAGACTGATTAAATGAAGATTAGAAAAACAAACACATTTAAAAATTAAAACATCTTTCAAACACTACAAGCCCAATTAGGACCAAAATTTGGCGAAGTGTTCCAATAACACTAACTTGCCTCTTTTAGGGTCTTCACCCACATAATATCCAAAATTAAATTATAAATGATAATTACCTTACTCTTAAGGATAATTGATACATCAATGTTCATTGAGCATTAGGGTGTTCATAGGATAAATTATTAAGCAACACAATAAGTTTAAATGAGCTCGAGGCTTTTCACTAGGTGATAAGAGGGAAGCATGGACCTACTTCTTCCTCTTAACCTTTTGGATACCTCAGAGAGCTACTAAGCTTAATATGTTTTGCTTGACAAATATCATCCTTAATTAAATTAATAAGGACCCACCAAGATATGACCTAAGGTTAGGTAGGTCGTCAAAATTTTACTTCCCCGTTTCATATAAACTGCCTTAACACGCCTTTTGAGTTTTAGGTGGTGGAACGAGAAGACTTGCCAGGTACGCTTTTACAGTTATTTGACATTGTGTTTCTTGTACTTTTATGCTATACTTTTGTGCTTATACAAACTTGCATGCTAAACAAAAATGTCACCCTGCATGAAAACTTAAACTACCAGGATAGCCACAAAACCAAAACCAAAACCAAAACTAAAATTAAAATCAACCAAGATAAAATTCACCTCCCCAATATTCAAAATATAAAACAACTCAAAATTAAATCACAAACATCACAAAAAACTACAATTACAACTAAATTAATATGCCTCTATTGGATGATCGAGAATTCTCAAAGGAGGTAACCTACGGTTGCTAACGAGGCTTCCCACGGTCTAAATGAAATTATGGAACCATTAAGTTGAGTTTAGTAAGTTCATTTGGACTAAGTGAATCCAATAGAAAAAAATGGTGTGGAAACAAGAGAACCGTAGGATCCTAAAAGGTGTCACTCTAATCAACTTTAACATGCCCCTAAAAAAATTTTAATAATTCAACCATAGGGCCACCTAATTTGACATCGTAACTTGACACACTAAAAAACTCAAACTCATCACAGTAAGGAGCTTGGAGCTAGCATGGTGGGCAGCACAACCATCTTCAACTGCAAAACCTGTCTTCGCCAGCTAAACCAATCTTCCTTCCTTAGAAAAAATCAACAAAGCCATAGGACTTCGAGGTTGCTTGCTTATGCAACGTAAATCCTCACCTTATCTTTAGGCCTTTGTACAACCCTGCTATACAACATAAGCCCTAACTCGTCTTAGGATTCTGAGGTCGTCGTCCGTCACAACCTAAACCCTCACATCTTCTAAGCTATTTTTGTGATAGTCACACGAATGTAAGCCCTAACTAATAAAATTGACAGGATGAAACACCTAAATATTTCTCCTCAAAACTAAAGCCAAACATTAGGATAGCTTGGGAAGTCACCAAGGTTCTCCTCTGGATCCATGACATCCCTCTAGTTGTTCCTCCTTTAGGGTCTACAACAAAGTGTTCCAAATTTGATCTAATCCCCTTTCACACCTCTACGTCTGATCTCATTGAAAAGTCTTACCCTTTGAAACTCCTTGAAGATAATATTTTCTGATTTTTATCGAGAGTCTTCTTAGGTGATTTTGTTTATCTATGATGTAATAAACTATAGAGGCTTGCCCTTATAGGAAGCATGTCTGAACCCAGCTTAATATAAACCTTATTTAATTCTTTATATTAAATAGGGGAACATGTCGGCAAATACAAATGTTTCACAGATCAAACGGATGTCATATGCTTTTTAGTTTATTTGATCGAGCTTCATCCTCAAGTCTTGTGTTTATCCTTCGGGATAGATACAAGATTTGAAGTATAGTGTTCTTTCATTTAAACTACGAAAAATATAGGTCAGTTTTATTTCATATTTTTTTTAAAATTAAATATATATGTAAATTAAAACGTCCTTCTGAAGCGGGCGACAAAATTTTGATTCCGGTGCCCGACAGCTTCTAACGGGCAACAATCCCTCTAACCAAAAATAGTACCAACAAACATTAAGCAATATTTAATGACACCTTTTATTTTGGAAGCCCCTATCTGGGAAAAATCTTTAATACCTTACAACGTAGCTATAGATGACTCTCTTGGAGCCCTCTTAGCCCAAGTCAATAATAAGGTTAAGGAAAACACACTCTACTACTTGAGTCATTATCTAATGCAGAATGATATAAGGTATCTGCCTATTGAGAAGCATTGTCTAGGTTTGATTTTCTCCACCCAGAAGCTCAGACATTACATGCTTTCTCATAAGGTAACTTTAATTTCAAAAGTTAATATGTTGCAATATTTGATGTCCTAACAACACTCTGTGGACGTCTAGCAAGATGATCGATGATTTTGTTGCAATTTGATATAACTTTTGTTACTCTCTGTGCTATCAAGGGATAGATTTTAGTAGATTTTCTCACTGCACACCCACTTCCAACTAGGTCCCCTCTTAATGACGAACTACTGGATGAACATGTATTACAAATGGAATTCTCCAGTGCGCAATGCTGGGAAATGTACTTTGATGGAGCTTCGTTAGCCAAAAAATGATAAAGGATCGGGAACAGTTATACTAGGCAAAGTAGCAATTGGTTTGATCTTTGTCACGTCAGATAAGGGAATGATGAGGTTCTTCTATCACCTAACAGAGCCATGTACCAACAACAAAGAAAAATATAAAGCCTTAATTACCGGGTTGGAAATGATAATCTCAATGGATATAACACATATTGCCATTTATGATAATTCTCAACTCGTCATTCAACAAGTCGTCAGACAATACAAGATTTTGAAACCTAGGTTAGTAGAATACCACTGACACACCATGAAGCTACTTGACAGATCCCTAATGTAACTTTCTACCAGATTCCTTGGGGAGATAATGTTCATGCTGATGCTCTAGCAAACTTGCAAAAGAATTAGCATGTCCCCCAGAAGATTCCATTGACATTACGGTACAACGAAGATAGGTTTTTCCTTGAATCGACTTCGAAAATCTACGCAAGCTCATAAAAGAAGAAGCAATGATGATTGCAATTACTGATATCAACCAAGATTGGCGTAACCTATTAAAAGAATCTTTGTAAACTTGAAAGCTGTCAGAGGACAAGTCAGCAGTGCACCACATCACAAGAAGGTCTATGTCGTACGCTTTAGTGGGTGATGTCCTCCATAGAAGATCATTCAATCAGATGTGGCTACGATGTCTAAGTAGAGCAGAGACACAGAATATTGTCAAAGAAGTACAAGCCAGAATGTGTGGCGCTCACCAGTCAGGGCCAAAGATGAAAATAAAGATCAAAGGACTTGGATATTATTGGCTAGCAATGACGTTCGCTTCATGGATACAGCCAGAAGATGTCATTAGTGCAAGTGCATGGGGTGGTCTTGCACCAACCTCGTAATGTGTCACACCCAACCATTGCCTCGTGTCCATTCGAGTGTTAGGGCACGAACATAATAGGTTTGACAGACCCTTCATCCTTTATAGGACAGATATTTATACCCACCACTACAGATTACTTTTCTAAATAGGTAGAGTCAGTGCTGTTACAAGAGGTCTACCATTTTTGGAGTTCTGCACAGAATAATTTTGGATAATGGGACAGCCTTCAAGAGCACAAAAATCAATAATTTCGTCCAGCGGCACGAGATAGACTAGAGATACTCTACGATCTATTATCCCAGGGAAAATGACCTGGTCGAGGCCTTCAACAAGACACTGGTATAGATTTTGAAGATGACAATGGACAAAAATAATAAAGATTGACATAGCAAACTGTTAGAAGCCTTGTGGGCTTACTAGACAACGTTCAAACAACCAACTCAATGTGCGCCCTACACACTTGTGTATGAGTCTGAGGCTGTGCTACCACTAGAAGTTTAGAAGCCGTCTCTCAGAGTCGTTGTTGCCAATCAACTTATAATAGAAGAAAGCACAACAATCAGACTTGAAAAATTGGAAAGTCTCGAAGGAAAATGACTAGAAGTAGAAAAGTATTTGGAGCAAATTGGTCCACTCAAAGGCTTTCAAATTTAGTGATCTTATTGTCGTGCTCAAAAGGCCTATTCTTGCACGCCGCAAGATAGGTGGAAAATTTGAGCCAACTTAGGAAGGACCATTTGTCATAGAAAAGGTCTACGTAGAAGGAGCCTACCAACTGGTGGATTTTCAAGACGAGAGACCCATGTTGCTGAACAAAGGATGATAACTGAAGACATATTATGCAACTTGACATTGCTTGAATTGAAATTTTGAAATTTTGATTAATCTAGTGTTATTTATTTGGCCAAACATCTGTGACCGGGTCCAAAAAAATTGTAATAAAATTAACTTCAATAACATCAAAACTTTTGAAGTTACATACTTCAATTTTCTCTTTTCTACTTTTATGTTTGATGTTTTACTAAATTAAACAAAAATATATATATAAATAAATGATCTTCTCACTGATACAAACTAAAATTTTATCTAATAAACACGTTGTTTTGTTCTTGTTCTTGCTAAATTTTAACGCGCTGATGTTTTTCCCGTCGTTTGCAGAAAAAATGTCAGGACAGAGGTTGATTTTTTGCTTTCAAGAATGGATGGAATCTCGCACTTAACAAGGAAAGGGTACCACAGGGTGGCATCATAGACTTCAACAAGGACTTCGGTCAAGTCGATGTAGGCTATGAGGGTCCCCTAATGGATGTGGTCAGCCGTTGAGAAAAAGAGGGGTTATGGTCGCTGTTAAAGATCAGCAGCAAGGAGGATTACTTATTGAAGGAGAAGAAAGTGATAATGCAACAAGATTCGATGGAGGGGACTAGTCATCTGCGATCTATGATAACTGCACCAACCAAAGGACTAGCCACTACTGATGACGAGAGACTTTCAGATGCACCGTTACAAAAGACTCAATGGAGAAATGCCAATCGCCGAAGGCACAGAGCCTTGCTGCTTGAAGAAAGAAGATGCCAGAAAAAGGAGGAAAACTTACTTACTCAAATTCCTGAGGGATAGATCTATGATCCATGCATGAAAGAGACTTCCTTCAGCCAGCCTGCCATAAAGGAAGAGTCCAAGTTCACTACAGAGTCGATCCTACTAGAAGTTGCAGATGATCTTTGCATGGGTTTCCCAAAGAGCAACGCCAAGATTCCTACACGGATACTAGCTACAGGGGGGTTTGTGGAATGCCCAAACTATAATGTCCTCCACCTAGAGTGTTTCAGCACTCTAAAATAATATACATCCACTGATAGCAGATTTCAGATCACCGATCACTCAATGGGGGAATCATATATTCCGCTGCATATAGAGACGACACAAGCATGAATTCCTACAGATATTGAAATGAGGAAGCACCCTCGGTAGTAGCTGATGGTTACCATGGCAGAATTAGACAAAATGAGTAAAGTGAAGAAAAGGGAATTTGAATTTTATGAAGAAGTTCAAGGAAGATTTGTCACTATACTGGAAGGCCTGGAGTTGTATACCAAAGTATTCTCTGAAAGTGAAGAAAGGAGCATTCTTAACCGCATATTTGAACTAAGAGACAAGAGTCAAGCTGGTCTTCTGATGGAAAGGACCTATTCTGAACCACAAAAAAGGATGCGTGGACAAGGGAGAATCACCATCCAATGTGGTTGCTGTTATATCTTTACGAAAGATAGACAAGAAAATCCCATGGGGATTTTAAGAGATGATAAGGTGGATTTATTACCTCCTATAATAAAGTGGATGATCAAGAGAATGGTTAGGTAGAGCATACTTCCAGTCGATTGTGTCCTTAAAAACTACATCATCATTATCTACGGTGAAGGTGATTGCATTCCCCCACATATAGACCATCATGATTTTGTGAGAACTTTTTCTATGGCATACTTCATGAGCAAAAGCAATATTTTGTTTGGGAAAGAAATATATGTCATTGGCCCTGGAGAGTTCAGAGGATCTGTGGAGATTCCACTACTAGTGGGTTCAATATTGATTCTTAAGGGAAATGGAGTAGACCTGGCCAAGCACTGCACTTCAGGGGTACGACACCGAAGGGTGTCTGTAACTTTCAAAAGAATGGATAGAAACAAGATGCCATATAGATTTTGACCAGATCTGGAGTTAGAAGAACTATAACCTTACAAGCTATGAGAGGGTTGCACCTCTAACTACGCGCAAAGGAAACTCTTATCCTGAAGCGTGGCTTAGTAGGTCAACTTGATCAGGAACTCTCCTCGCCGAAGATGGACAGTCAGGGGATACCTTTATGTATTACATTTTGGTACAGCATATATGATGATATATGTGTCAGATATGTTAAGCTTATGATATGTGTTCAGCACGAAGATATTTTTAGATGTACTTTTGATACGTTCAACATAATGTACCTTTTGATGCTTCGACCTATGTTCAATCTGTAACATATGTTTGAAGCAGATTAATGATATTTATTTCAGAATTTATTCTGTTTCTTGAATTACCCTTTCGTGTGATAGATCAAGAGCCCCAGAACCATGCATTGGTTCTGAGCTACAATGAATGAATAACAAAATAATAAAAATTTGATAATAATAAAAGTTCAAATAAAAAACTCTTTTAAAAAATCAACCAACAAAAATTGAATTTTGAAAATATATTTTGTTAATTAAATGTGATAAAAAAATAAGAAAAGAAAATAAATCAGTTGAGTTGTTTCTCTCGATTTTGAGGTCTCTTACTCTTTTCTCGCGTGGCACGACTATCCTTGTCGGCACTAATTTTCCTCACACCCCCACAGAATTTTACATTCTGCACAAAATATCACAAAGTCTCACAAATCGTTTTTCACCAATTTCAACCCTATCACATACCACATATCTATGAATTCAACACCACAAATTCTCTATCAAAACACTAAAATGATAAACCAAGTTTGGGGCTTTAACTTGTCACANTTTCAACAAATTTTAATATAACCTATTGCCACTTAAGTTATGTAAATGAACCAAAGGAGAGATATTACTCATAACATGGAAATAAAAATAATTCTATCATGAAACAAACTTTCCTACACATGTCACTCCTTCATATTAAAAGAAAAGAGTAAAGAAAACTACTTACAAAGCATGGATAAAACACAACAGAAAAATTTGTTTAAATCAAATCAAAGAAAATCCACTATAAAGTGTTTACAACAATTATAAGATATTTAAGAACACAATACTTAGCTTTTTCTCTTTGAAAGAAAGATGAAAAATCTCTCCACCAAAGTCTCCTGCCGATCCATGCGCTACTCATACTTCCTTACTCATATCTCTCAAACTTCCTCACCAATCTCTTCAGAAAATGGAGAAATATATATCACCATAGACTCATGCCAAACTCTCTCTTAATCTCACTAAAGACTCCTCCTAAAGATACACACTAATTACTTCTCAAGAGAGGCTTCAACCCCTTATTTAAAGAGAAGTCAAACACATCTTTTTTTCCAAAAGACACGCCCCTTCACTCTAAGAGACACACTCTTTCACTTGAAGAGACACATCTCTTCATTCAAAGGTGTCTAGATTCATTGACTCACTTCATGTGGCATGCATAACTACCCAGAAGCTTCCAGAACATCCCAAAATGGCCCAGAATCACCCAAAAGCCATCCAAAAACCATTTCAGTGCTCTGGAACTAGAAACAACGGTATGGCACTTGTTTATAGTTGTTTCTGGCTCTATAACACCAGAATCCGACGTTATAGCTCTACCCTACGGGCAGCACGCTTGTTTTGCTCCTTTTTGGCTTCGTTTTGCCCGTTTCAACTCCGATTTGCTCCTAGTGTTATACCTACAAGTCAAACATGAAAATAACTTTTCTTAAAGTCTAATTTCATTAAAAAACATGTGATAAATATAGAGGAAACTAAGCATAGAAAGTCATATCAAAATGCGCCAGATCGAAATTTTATTCCTTGCTCAATTTGGCTCCATATTGCATTGTTTTTGCTTCATTTTCGCCAAAACTCCATTCCTTGTGCCTAAAACCAAAAACATGTAAAATACCTTCCTTTAAAGTGCAATATCACCAAAAATGTGCATAAAATGAATATTAAATGTATATTGAAAACATATAATTTTAAGGTTGATCAATTCCCCCAAATTTAAACTTTACTTGTCCTCAAGTAACACTATAACTTTAAATACCAAATTTGTTGAGTTGAGGTAGTGGGTTTGAGCAGAGTTTCCTATAATTTTATCTCAGAAATTTTATAGTGTAACCTAGGAGAAGTTCTAGTAAATCAAATTATAACTAGAGTGTAACAGTATCTCATATTCAATAGAGGAATCTTAATTTTCTATTTACTTCAAAAGTTTTTGAAATTTGTCAAACTAAAGATTCAAAGAAAAATTAAAAATAGAATTTAAACACCTTATCTATACCAATTTAACCAGTACTATTTTGAAATAAGAATAAGCTTAGGATTGTTTCTAGGTATTTTCATTTAAAAAGATTCAAGTGAAACAAATTTTTTATTAGGCTTCTTCTCAACCTTCTCCTCACTTTTGTTTTCTTTCTACTTTTATTTTTCTTTTCTTTTTCTTTTAGGATCATTTTCTATCCCCTTATTTTTTGTGAGCATTACTATATCTGGATACGCCTTTAATAATTTTAAATTTTACCATCCTCTTTCTAAAATTCAAAACTCAAAACTTTCCCCTACTTTTTTTAAAAGTGTAAGTATTAGTTTGAAAAATGTTTCAATAAAGGCTCAATTCTCATTAAGTATAAATCTAAGAATCTTAGCTTTTCAAATATTCAACTCGTTTCTACCATAAATAGCAAAATCATTTTCCTAATGTTTTCTACTGAATATCTTAACTCTAGAACAATTTCATTACATAGGATTGATCCCCGAGAACTGCTTATATGCAACAGTATAACAATAATTATGATTATATTTTTCACTTATATTCTTTATTTCGCAACAAAACCAAAAACTTGATATTCAAGAAAAATAAGAATTTAAATTTTAATTTATATACATTGGGATACTACACAAGTATGCGTATCGTTATTAAGTAACATAAGACTTTTTTATTAAGACCTGAATATCGAACCCACGGGGAAGATATGCAATATGCACTTTTTGAAAAACTTTATATTTTTAAAAAAGATAATTATTTAAACAAAAGATATTTTCACAGTAAAGAAATTTTAAATATTTTTTGTAATTTTGATATTTTAACAAAAACAGGACAAACTTAAGAAGATAGAGCTTTTGTAGAAGAAAATCACTCAATATGAAAATATATTTCTCCTTATCATGAATCAGTAATAAGTATAAAAATTATATTGCGGAAGTATGAATATATCTTCCTTACCATGAATCAATGATAAATATAAAAATTTGTTATGGAAGTATGCTAAATGGTGCCAAATAGGAGCAATAATATTCTTTACCCTTACTAGAGATGTTATAAAGAACATTGGTTAGTTTAAAGTTTGAATAGTTCTGAAGACCGGCTAAGCAAGGAAGATACTAGCTCCCACTATAGAGTTCCCGCGATTCCCTCCACCTAAGCGCTAACATCTCATATCAGAACCTAAAATAATAAACCAAGTTGGGGACTTTAACCTGTCACTTTAAAATCCTTACGTCTACATCCATAATGATTATTTCCCTATTTATTTGCACTAAATCATATGAATTACATTCTCATTCATACAACCTCATGCGATTCCTATTTATTTGCACTCAATCATATGAACTACATTCTCATTCATATAACCTCATGTGATTCTTAAAACCAAGTTGGGGGTTTTAACCTGTCACTTTAAATTCTTCTAACTCTACACCCTTCAATGATTATTTCCAATGGGGGCTTTAACCTCTCACTTTAAAGTCCTCTAAATCTACACTCATCAATGAATATTTTCCTACCGTTTAACCTGTCACTTTAAAGTCCTCTAACTCTACACCCTTCAATGAATATTTCCCTATTTAACTAACTACATTCTCATTCATACAACCTCATGTGATTCTTTCTAATTGTTGAATGAGACAATACCAGCCCGATTTTTACATGTTCTCACGATAAATTTTAACATCTAGATTGGCCAAATCAAAAAGTAAATGAAGTACATGGATTTAAATCATCACAACCTCTTCCAAGGGATTGGACAAATCAAGAAGTAAATGAAGTGCATGGATTTAAATCATCACAACTTCTTCCAACTCAATACTCTCCACAACTTCCATCCAACACTTAATTACTTATCATTTTAAGAAGAAAGATAAGGAAAATTCTCTCCACAACTTCCATCCAACACTTAATTACTTATCATTTTAAGAAGAAAGACAAAGAAAACTACTCAGAATCCATGGAGAAAACAAAACCACACTTTGGTTTAAAAATAGAAATCATTGTCAAACCAACAACAAGCTTAATTAAAACCAAAGGTAGTCTAAAACAAAAGATAAAAACTTATCTCAAGTCCTCCACCAAACTCTTGAAGTTCCTTTGAATCTCTTCTCTTTTACAACACTCTCAATATAAAACTAAAATAAAAAAAGGATAAATATGTGGTGCCTGAAAATCTCTCCAACTAACTCCCTGATTTTTGAACTTTCAAAACTTTCCCAGTACTTTCAAGTCCGCTTTCAATGTCCCAATCTTCCTTATTTTATAATTCTTCAAAAGGTGCCTTGGTATCTCTTCAAAATGTGTCAAGAGATGCATCCTTTCGCAATAATTTTCGTCCATGGTGGTTGTAACCACCTATTAAGCCAATCGGTGCCTCAAAAACCTCATCAAAATTCGTAAAAACTGAATTTACTCATCCAATAACTGCCACTGACACTTAAGCGTAGGGCCACTGACGCTTAGGCGCGACCTTTTCTATTTACCTGACGCTTAAGAGCCGGATCTGATGCTTAGGCGCTAAAACCCTTTTGCACATTTTCACCTATTTGCTCTAAATTTGATCCTTTTTCACTCCTTTAAGCATTTTTCACTTTTTTATCTATACGTGAAAGAAAAACATAGAAATACCTTCCATTAAAGTTCAATATCTCAAAAATAGGTATAAAAATGTGTCTAAAAATACTATATATTTTAGGCGTATCAGGGATCCCAACTAAGTTACTTCTAACTTTCATAAAATCAAAGTTATAGTAACCTAAAGATAACACCACATACCACAAGTCATTTTAAAAGTGATATCAAATTAAATACAGGGTACTGAGGACAAAGAAAATTAAGTTTGAAAGATTTTTATTCCTCCCCCAAAACTTGAATTTTTAAATATTTTTCAATAAATTTCATAAAATGTAGCAGGAAGAAAAATAAAAGCTGAATTTACTAGTAACTACAACATCCTATCAAATTCATATACATACATAATCAAGATAGGATTACTGCAGAAGAAAGTAAAGCTAGCCTAAAACATGCTTGCAATAATATTAAACTAAAAGGAAGTACTCTAATTTTAAAATTTATGTTTTTCTTCCTTCCCCGAAACATGATTTTTAACAAGCATTCAGTACAAAAATTATAAGGCATGAAGAAAAACAGTTTAGAAATTCTACTATCACAAATGTCTATTAGAAACATCAACAAGTATTCATCAGGACAATATAATTTGCAATAGAAAGTAAATCTAAACTAAACTTGCCAAAATAAAATTGAACTAAGGAAAGGTCTAAAAAGCATAGCAGGAATCAACATAAAAATATATATTTAAGTGTTCTCCAAGTCCTATATATTATTGTAACAGAAACATACATGATAAATAAGGTAAATTCTTCCTTTAACTCATCACATCTTACTACATTACTTTCAATTTATAATGGAATCATTACACTGATATATTGGGTACTTTAAAATGTTTTTATAGAGTCTAATTCCATGGAAACGATTATCTCTGATATATTGGCTTGCACGCACCAACCTCAAACATCACCTTATCCTCTTAATTTAAGCACCTCTAATAATTATAAGGGTAGTGTAAGATCATCCACATGTCCTCATCAAATAGGTTCATGACTCCTACCAACTGAAAATAAGGTTAAAGAAATGAAGTAACAAAATTGAGATGGATGTTTCACTATCCAAATTCAAGCTGCCTCTGGTAAAATTAAAATTCAGTTGAGACCTAAGTCATAGTGGGCCTGTTAATCCAACTACTACAAGAGAACAAACAAGTGTAGTAATAAGAGGTTAAGGAATCACCTTCTTCATAACACACAAAGATCAAATCAAACCACTAACAATATAAACATCCACTAACATCAATCAAACTGAACAATCCACAATACCACACAAAGATTAAATCAATCCACAAACAATACAAAAATCTATCAACATCAATCAAATTGATCAGTCCACAAAAAAAAAACAAACACAACAAACCTCAAACAACTATAACTCACAAACACATTAGTAAAGATAACCATGGGTTGCCTTCTACGAAGCGATAGGTTTAACATTGCCAGCCCGACAAAGGATTCCTCCTGGATCAAAATTCCATTTAAGTGATCCTTAATCAATCACCAGTCTTTTCCAGATCCAGGNCAATCACCCAGTCTTTTTCAAATCCAGTGATTCCTACAAAATCTTCAAGTTTTAATTTTTCTTTTTATTTTTCCTTTCCAGATTGATTCATATCATTATTCCTCGTGTTTCTTTCTAGATCCAATATTCTTCTAAAGATTTTCTCAATTTGCATAGTAATATCATCCTTGAAATTTATATGAAATGGATCTCTATAAGATAGTTCAAGATCTCCTAAATTTTGGATCAGATTCTCTTTAGATAATACAGATTCACCACTCTTCTGTTTCAAGTTATCTTCTAATTCTTCCCCTTGGGGCTGAGGAAATGGTCAAGGTGGTCTTTCTATATATATCTTGGTTGATGAAATAGGTTTTTCTAATTTCTTAAAAATTTCTTCCATTGGTCTTTTAATCACTTTTTCCACTTTTCTCAACTCAACATTTATTTGAACCATATCCTTCAATTCTCTTTCACCTCTTAATTGGGTAGTTATATCATGTCCACCATTTTTCTCCTTAAGGTTTATCTCAGGGTCACTAGGTAAAATCTCTAGAGGATAATTGTTAATTGAATTATTAACCTACCCTAGTTGGTTTTCTATATTCATAATTAGGGCCCCTTGACTCTCTAAATGACTCTTCATTTGACTCACAATCTCTTTTAACAAGAACTCACTCTCCTTATTCTGTGGGCTGAAGTTAAATCTATAAGTTAAAGAAAGTTCATCGTTAAAATCACCCTGATTTTTCCAATCAGATGTTTGATTAAATTGATTATCTTCCAAAAATTGGTCTTCTCCCCAAAAATTATTATTCCAGTTAAAATTCAAATGATTTTCCTAATTTGGTTTGTAATAATTGGAATAAGGATTATGTATCTCATTGCTAGTTTCAATCCTTTGTCCAAATGAATTTTCCTCAATAATTCCTGACTAGCATTATAATCCAAATCTGAATATTCATTATTTTGTTGATCTACCATTTTTACATTAAATTCATGGAGTCTTTTCTGATTCATAATCTTCCTAAAAGCTTTTTCCAAAACTGAGTCGTAAAATTCAAGGTTTGTAGCTCCTAAATTACGTATACAAATTTAAGGACTTAACTAATATGACAGATATCAAAAATATTTTTGGTGTTTAATCACAAAATAATCAAAACACACTATATAATAATATTATAATTTCCAAATCTAACTCTTGGAGGTTCAACTAAAATTCTCATAAAGTTATTACCATAGCTTCCCTGACAACGACGTCAAAAACTTGACCTGACCCACAATGACACAGTAATTTAGCTTTCTAAAGATGGCCAAAAACTTGACCCTATTTATATTTAGCAACTAGTGTGTAAAATCAAAATATTCTAAAATTTAGAAAATAGTTTATATTTAGAAAAGTATATGTATCGTTTCAAGTAATATAGGGATTTCTTTTAAAACTTCAGTATCAATCCTATAAAGAAGCATGAAAGAAATCCTATAGGTTAATTATGGTGAACTACTAGCAGCCCTTAATTTGAAATGTCAAATAAAGTTTTTTTTCTTATTACTATTCCTAAATGAAAATCTTAAATCTAAAGATAACTTATCTGGATAATTTTGTTTAGATAATTTTGAGATGTTAAAGACTACCCTTCATGTGTGATGACCTAGATTATGAGTAGGAATGAAATGCTTAGAATTTAATGCAAACGATGGCAAATAGGAGCATACATATTCTTTACTCCCTGGTCCCAAAATTATATATGTGTAAAATTAATAAAGTTGACTCTCTTTGCAATGATGCCAAAAACTTAATTTGTTATTTATGAATAAGAAATTGAAGCAATTTATGTTGGGATTCTACGCAAGTATAT
This sequence comes from Phalaenopsis hybrid cultivar, assembly GCA_002079205.1. Taxonomy (NCBI): domain Eukaryota; kingdom Viridiplantae; phylum Streptophyta; class Magnoliopsida; order Asparagales; family Orchidaceae; genus Phalaenopsis; species Phalaenopsis hybrid cultivar. The sequence continues at coordinate 75,184 of JXCR01144159.1, read as the reverse complement.
GTATCATTCTCAAGAAATACAAGAATTTCTGATTAAGCCCAAATATCAATCCCACGAGGAAGGTGTAAATTTGTAATAGAAATTTAAATCAGGAAATTCACAATGATAAAGAAAATCTACTACACTAAATTTCAAATGTTTATGATGCTAACATAACTAAATTACTAACTACAAGCAAAATTGTAAAGCAAAGCTAAGCAATAACTACCAAACTATATTTTTATGATGAAGTTATCAAAGAAAACATGTTTCCCACTACAATGAGTTTGTGGTTAAATGAGAGAGATAAATAGTTTTAATTTATCTTTTGCCAAACATGAGCAATTTTAATTCTCTACCCTAAGTCAAGTGTTATAGAGAATCGTTGACTAATCTTAGGTTTAGTCTCTAAATCCATGGTTAGGTTGGGAGGATACTGGCTCTCACTCTAGAGCTCGCACTTACCTTCCCCTGAAGGCTAATTCTTGCTTTAATTCTTAAACACTAAGACCAAATTGGAGATTTTAGTTTAATTGCACCCAATTTCATGAACGAAACACACCTTCATGGAATTGAATGTGATTCTCACTTTGTTGTGAAACTCATAGTTCATTTCCCGGACAGAATATTCACAACAGATGTTAACATTTCAATCGGCAAAATAAAAAATTAAATTAAGAACGGAGTGAAAAAATTATCACAAATTATTTTATATTTTAAAATTGGCACATCCAAATTATCTCTTCATTTCACCATATCTCAGAGTATGGAAAAAGACAAAGAAAACTACTCAGACCTAATGAGAAAGACACGATAAATTACAAATTTCATAAATAAAAGAAAGTTTATACAACAATAATAAACAAATACCACTTTTCTTTAACTCTATCTCAAAACAAATCCCTTGTAGCTCCTCTTGGACTCTTTCACTCTTTACAAGACTTTTGATTCTCTCTTTGAAGATGGAAGGAAGAAGAAACCTCTCACTTCTCTCCCTCTCCAACAAATCTTAATAAAAATCACACTTAGACTCACCACACTACACAATACACACAATGGAACACGAAAAGAAACTCAATGACACACTAGAAGACTTTTTTTCTGATCAATTTCCACTCTAAATAGAGCATAATGTCAGTTTTCCAAGAGGTGTAACAAAAAACTCTTCAAAAAGTGTCTAAATTCATCAAATTTTTTAGATTTTTGCCTTGCACCAACTTCAGCACTATCGGCGCCCACGATGGCAATGTCGGTGTCCGTGGCCCGAATTAAATTTGTGCTCTTTGTCAAAAGACGCCGTCGGCGTCTATGCTGGCGCCGTAGGCACTGAGTATTTCTCTTTTTCGCTTCCTTTTAGTTCTAAGTGCTAAAAATCATCAAACTGAAATAAAACATGAAAAATACCTTCCTTTAAAGTGCAATGTTGACGCTATTTTTGATCGGAGGTGTTTCCCGTAAGAAGTTGTCGGTCACGGGAATCGAAGTCCCGTCGCCCGCTTCGGAAGGATGTTTTAATTTACATATATATTTAGTTTTAGAAAAATATGAAACCAAACTGATACCATATTTTTTATAGTTTAAATGAAAGAGCGTTGTACCTCAAATCTTGTATCTATCCCAAAGGATAAACACAAGACTTGAGGATGAGACTCGATCAATATATGACATCCGTTTGGTTTGCAAAACCATTTTATTTGTCAACAAGTTCCCCTATTTAATATAAATAAATAAATAGGGTTTATATTAAGTTGAGTTTGAGAAAAGCTTCCTATAAGGGCAAGCCTTAGTTAATTACATCTTAAATGACCAAAGTCACCTAAGAAGACTCTCGATAAAAATCATGAAATATTCTTAAATGACCAAAGCCACCTAAGAAGACTCTCGATAAAAATCAAGAAAAATTATCTTCAAAGAATTTCAAAGGGTAGGACTCTTCAACGCTTTTAAATGACCAAAGTCACCTAAGAAGACTCTCGATAAAAATCAGGAAATATTATCTTCAAAGAATAGCTGGGTTTGGACATGCTTCTTATAAGGGCAAGCCCCTATAGTTAATTACATCTTAAATGACTAAAGTCACTTAAGAAGACTCTCGATAAAAATCAAGAAAAATTATCTTCAAGGAATTTCAAAGAGTAGGACAAGTCACTTAAGAAGACTCTCGATAAAAATCAAGAAATATTATCTTCAAGGAATTTCAAAGGATAGGACTTCTCAATGAGATCAGACGTAGAGGTATGAAAGAGGATTGGTCCAAATTTGAAACATTTTATTGTAGAGTCCAAAGAAGGAAGAACTAGGGGATATAATGGATCTAGAGGGGAACCTTGATGACTTCCCAAGCTATCCTATTGTTTGACTTCAATTTTAAGGAGAAATATTTAGGTATTTCATCCTACCAATTTTATTAGTTAGGGCTTACTTTCATGTGAAACGATCACACAAATAGCCTAGAAGATGTGAGGATTTAGGTCGTGACGAACGACAACCTCGGAATCCTAAGACTAGTTAGGGCTTATATTGTATAGCAGGGCTATACAAAGGCCTAAAGATAAGCTGAGGATTTACGTTCATAAGCAAGCAACCTCGAAGTCCTATGGCTTTGCTGTTTATATCTAAAGAAGGAAGATTGGTTTAGCTAGGGAAGACAAGTTTTGTTGTTGATGATGGTCATGCTGCCCGCCATGCTAGCTCCGATCTCCTTGCCGTGACGAGTTTGAGTTTTCTAGTGTGTCAAGTTATGATGTTAAATCAGCTGGCCCTATGGTTGAAGTTCTTTAAATTGTATGGGGGCATGTTAAAGTTGATTAGAGCGAGACCGGTTAGGATCCTACGGTTCCCTCGTTCCGACACCACTATTTTTTATTGGATTCACTTTGTCCAAATGAATTTACTAAACTTAACTTAATGAGTTCCATAACTTTATTTAGACTTTGGGAAGCCTCGTTGGTAACCGTAGGTTACCACCTCCGAGGAATTCCCGATCATTCAATAGAGGCATCTTAATTTAGTTGCAATTGTAATTTTGTGTGATGTTCGTGATTAAATTTTGAGTTGTTTTATGTTTTGAATGTTGTGGCGGTGAATTTTATCTTGGTTGATTTTAGTTTTAGTTTTGGTTTTGTGGCTATCCTCATAGTTTTAGTTTTCATGCAGGGTGGTGTTGTTGTTTAACATGCAAATTTGCAGGTATAAAAGTATAGTATAAAAGTACAAGAAAGACGACGCTGAAAACTTTAAAAGCGTACCTGACGAGTCTTCTCGTTCCACCACCTGAAACTCAAAATGCATGTTAAGGTAGTTTATATGAAATAGGGAAGTAAAATTTTGACGACCCATCTAACCCTAGGTCATATCTTGGTGGGTCCTTAGGAGTTTAATTAAGGATGATGTTGCCTAGCAAAATATATTAAGTTTAGTAGATCGTTGAGGTATCCAATAGATCTAGAGAAAGAAGCAGGTTCGTACTACTCTCTCACTTCCTGGTGGAAAAATCCCGAGTTCTTTTAAACTTATTATGTTGCTTAATAATTTATTCTGTAAATACCCTTAGTGCTCAGTGAACACTGATGTATCAATTATCCCTAAGAATAAGTTAATTATCATCTGTAATTTAATTTTGAAGATTATGTGGGTGAAGACTCTTAAAAAGGCAAGTTAGTGTTATTGGAACACTTAGCCAAATTTTGGTCCTAATTAGGCTTGTAGTGTTTGTAAGACGTCTTAATTTTAATTGATATTTACTTTTCTAATCCTCACTTAAATGAAACTTGATTTAGCCTAAGTCACGGCCCTTAAGACCTAGGTGAGTGTCTTAATTAGTTTTGAAAATGTTAAGCTTTAGGTGGTCATAATTCATGGTTTGAATTTCATTTGAAAATCAAAATAGGGGTATTAAATTGATTAATTATTGACTTCAAAAGTCATACCCCTAAGTCGTGGGTTCATTTTATTTTGATAAATATCCAAATTTTAATAATTTAGAAATCTATTAACTTATCTTTTCAATTAAGAAAATGAGTTTGGTTTCTACAAATTAACCTCTTTGTTTTCAAACATCCAAATTAAGATCAGAGGTTACCCATTTCCTCCAACCCCTTTGGGTTTCAAACATCAAATAAATTGATTAAGATTAGAGGTTACCCATTTTCCCTCCTTGTGAATTAAGCCTAACATGTTTAATTAAGGCAAGGTTTCCAAAATTACACATTTGCCCCTAAGGCTCTAACACTTCATAATTACAATTAACCCCTTGTGTTTCAAAAATCCAAATAAACTGATTAAGATCAGAGGTTGCCCATTTTCCTCCTTGAATTAAGCCTAAATGTTAATTAAGATAAAATTTCCAAAATTACACAATTTCCCTTAAGGCTCTAACACTTCATAATTTATCAAATTTAATCCAAATGACTTTGAATTAAGGCTAAATTTCCAAAATTACACATTTGCCCCTAAGGCTCTAACACTTCATAATTTGCCAAATTCAATTCAAATGACTTTTAATTTTTATTCTACCTCATTCATGGGTCAATTAAGACATCAGAGGAGAAAATGTGATTTTCGAAAATTTAATTTAATTCATATAACTATTTTTATGCAAAAATAGGATTTTTTAAAGAAAATTCCTAACTTGACCAAGGTAAATCCTAATCCCTTGTAATTTTTACTAGAGATAGACCTAGACTAGAGAAGCTTTTGGACCAATTTTCATGATTTTTTGAAATTTGTTTGAATTTTAAGAATTATTTTAAGTTATGGGGTATTTATTAAATATAAAATAATTTAAATGGGGAGAATTAAGTTTTGTATTTTTGAAAAATCTTCCTAAGATCAAAGAGCCCAGAGAAGAAAATTTTTTATTTTTCTGATTTTTATTTGATTTATTGGAATTATTCTTAGTGAAAACCCATTTTTAGCCTTTAAAAATTATTTTTAAACTTTAAAATTCAAGATCTTTATTTAGAAAATCAGGAAAAAATATTCTAATTGTTCCTAAATTCTTAAGAAGAAATTTAGAATATTTTCATAAACTTTATTATTTTTGTGATTTTTATGGATTTTTAATTATTTAAATATTTAAAATAGGTTAAAAATCAATTTTTTATTTTAAATTTTATTTTATTTTTAGAAAATACCTCTGATCACAGAAAACTCAAAAAAAATATTTTATAATTTTTAAGTTATATTTTAATTATTAAATAATGTTTTAGTGCCAAAAATATCATTTATCTTTAAAAATCAACTTAAGTTACCAAATGAACTCAAAATGCTTTGAAATTTTTATGGTGAGTTCTTTGGATCCTAAATAATAATAAAGATTAAAAATTAAGTCATTTTGTTGTTTGTATTTTTCAAAATTAATTATTTTAGTGATTTAGGGTTTGTAAAGATTAGGTGTATTTTGAATGACTTGGCTCATGAGAAATTTTTCTAAAGGCTCTCTGGTCATCATAAACCTTCCAAAATTTTCTTGAATTTTTCTAAGCAACATGCTAATTTTCATGATTATTTTAAGCAAATAATGCACATAAACTTAAAAAATATGATTCTCTGTCTAGGAACCTCCTCTAACATTAGGAAAATCAGGGAATGTTCCCTAAGATAGAGGCAACAACATGCTAAAATTTCAGGCCATGACAAGATTAGTACATGCATGAAAAATCAAAACATCAAAATCAGTGTTTAATTAATTAAAAATAAAATATGCATGAAATGGACTCCAAATTATTTCCACATTGTTTTCCTCTGTTCACTGAGCAAGTGGATATTTTTATTTTATTTTTATGATTTTTCTATACCAAGATATGAATTTTTAAAGCTAAGGAACATTTTCTAATTTTTCTTAAATCCCTATTTATCTATTTAAAGCGCGGTGTCACATCAACCTACGGCAACACCGAAGCTCCACACTGCGGGCTACCATTTGACGTTGTCGTCCACCTTAGCGCTGACTCGGCCCGTGATTCATGTAAGGAAGCGCTGTCTGGCTCGATCTCCTCTATCCATCTGATACACACGCGATCAGACGACTCCCCATCATCGTCCCCGATAGAGTGATCCAGTGATCGTCCACACTAAAACCCTAAGATCTCAGCCTAGACTCAACTAAATCGCCTTGGGTTTGATCCTATGGACTCGTCTAAGTGAGAGGAATATGTCTATACGACAATCATGCAATTAAATTAAGCCTAATTGAATGGAGAATCAAAATAGACTCGGGAGGAGGAGAAGTTTTATACCTTGGCTCTGAGAAGTGAAGCTTCAATCAAAGGTTCTTGGCTCGTTGGTTGGGATCCAAGGAGGCTAGGGATTGAGCCTCTAGTCTTGGTGAAATGCCTAGAGCCAAATTCAACCAAGGGCAATTTTAGGTGTTGGTATAGAGCTATGCTAGGGGCTCTGTGGAAGGGGGATTTCAGAGGGCTTTGGCTTCTCTCATAGTGGTGAAGGTGTGGGTGAGTATAATTTGAGTTTGGTGGAGTTTAGAGGAGTGGAGAGCNTAAGCCTTGGATATTTTTGCCAAAACAAAGCCTAAAATCATTAAATTGTTGTGACATATTCCCCTGACTCACTTGACCTCCCTAGTCACCTCCCCTGGCAGCCGGCCGGCCTAGTGGCCAAAAAAAGGCCAAACAGAGATCCACCCCACTGGATTAAACCCGATTCAAACCTAGAGGCTACATTATCTAAATTGAAGCTTAGAGCCTCTCTGTCGTCCACCTAGGCAGCACATTTCACCCCCAAATTGGCCATGACAGCAAGTCTAAGGCCATTTTTATAAAATGCTCCCCTCTATGGTAATGGGGAAGAGATGAAAATTTCTCTAAGAGACTTCCCCAAATTGATCCCAACGCCTCTTTGAGACCTCCTCAGTGCAACCCAACCACCACATTGCCCTGAATCCCCTCGTAGGAGCCCAACTTTTGAGCTCAAAACCTTGCCGGACNTACATTCTCATTCATACAACCTCATGTGATTCTTTCCAATTGTTGACTGAGATAATATCATCCCGGTTCTTACATGTTCTCACATTAAATTTTAACATCTGGATTGGCCAAATCAAGAAGTAAATGAAGTACATGGATTTAAATCATCACAATTTTTTCCAACATTAAAGATCAATACTCTCCACAACTTCCATTTAACACTTAATTACTTATCATTTTAAGAAGAAAGATAAAGAAAACTAATCAAAATCCATGGAGAAAACTAAACCACACTTTAGTTTTAAAGTAGAAATCATTTTCAAACCAACAACAAGTCTCAATTAAAACTAAAAAAGTAGTCTAAAATAGATAAAAACTTATCTCAAGTCCTCCACCAAACTCTTGAAGTTCATTTGAATCTCTTCTCTTTTACAATTCTCTCAATATAAAACTAGAAATAAAAAACAGGATAAATATGTGGTGCCTGAAAATCTCTCCAACTAACTCCCAAATTTTTTAACTTTTAAAACTTTTCCAGTACTTTCAGGACCTCTTTCAAAGTCCCAATCTTCTTTTTTTTATAATTTTCTAAATGGTACCTTGGTATCTCTTCAAAATGTGTCTTGATTCGATGTATTTCCCCAAGAGATGCATCCTTTCACAATAATTTTCATCCATGGTGGTTGTAACCACCTATTAAACCAATAGGTGCCTAAAAAACCTCTTCAAAATTCATAAAAAATGAATTTACTCGTCCAATAACTGCCATTGGCGCTTAAGCGTGGGGCCTCTGGAGCTTAGGCACAGCCTTCTATTTTTACCTTGCTCTTAAGCGCCGGATTTGACGCTTATGCGCCAAAACACTTTTGCACATTTTTCACCTATTTACTCCAAATTTGATCCTATTTCACTCCTTTGAGCATTTTTCACCTTTTTTACTTGTACTTGAAAGAAAACACAAAAATACCTTCAATTATAGTGTAATATCTCAAAAATAAGTATAAAAATGTGTCTAAAAACATTATATATTTTAAGTGTATCAATCAGTACCTAAATTCTGATTTCTATCTTTAAAGGTCGGTACCTAAATTCTGATTCTCTATCTGAGATTGATACTTAAATTTCAATTCTTACTTAAATTTCAAATCTTATTTCGGGATCAGTACCTAAATTCTAATTTCTATCTTTCAAGGTCGGTACCTAAATTCCGATTCTCTTTCTGAGGTTGATACCTAAATTTCAATTCTCTTTTTGGGATCAATACCTAAATTTTGATTCCTATCTTTCAAGGTCGGCACCTAAATTATGATTCTTTTTCTGAGATTGATACCTAAATTTCAATTCTCTTTTCGAGATCAGTACCTAAATTTTGATTCCTATCTTTCGAGGTCGGTACCTAAATTTTGACTCTACTTTTGGGATTGATACCTAAAATTCAATTCCCATCTCGGGGTGAGTACCTAAATTCTGATTCCTAACCCATAAAATAATATACTATTTTAAATAACCTTTTTATGTTTATTTTTGGTGATATTGTAATTTAAATAAACGTATTTTTGTGTTTTTTTATAGGTATACCATTTTTAGGCATTTGGAACAAAAGATGGCAAAACGAGCAAAATTTGGAGCAAAAATAGCCAATTTTTGGGTTTGACACATGATGCGCCAAAATCCAGAGCGCTGGTGCATGATGCGCCAGATTGGTGCATCATGCATCAAGCACAAAATGTTTAAATTAAGGTGGTTCGAGATGAATTTTGCACAAATTTTCAGAGGGACACTTGTTCTAAGCACCCCATGGAGTGATTCAATGCATGTAGACACTTTGGAAGGTTCCAATTTAAAGAGATTTGACTCTTGGATCATGGAGGCACATCTTTTGAAATTCAAAGTTTTGACTTTTGAATTTTAGAAGGAATTGAGACTCTTTTCAGAGAGGAGAGGCAGCCAACAAAAGGGAACTTCTGAAGGGACTTTGAAGGGGGGACAAAAAAGTTAGAGAGAGAGAGGATATGTGTGAGTTAGACAGAGAAAAAGGAGGAGATTTTCTTCTAGGGTTGTAAGAGGAGAGGGAAGGTGAGAGATTTCTTCTTCATTACATTTCTAAAGAACTTCTAAGGATTTGCTTGGAAAGGATTGTGAGTTAAGTTGTACTTTTCATTTCTTTTGTTTGTAAACTTATTTTTATATATGAAATCCATCTTTTATCGTATCATTCTCATGAATTCTAAGTAGTCTTCTTTATCCTTCTTCCTACTTTGAAGAAATGGTTTTGTGAAGAAATGGCTTTGTTTTCTACGGTTTTAAATGTCAATAATTTGTGATGATTTGAACTTCGATCTTCATTTACTTTTCGATATGACCAATTGAATTGTTAAAAGGTGTTGAGAATTATATGTTCTGAAAAGGAGATATGATTTCTACAACAAAGGGAGAATCACATTTGATTTCATAGGAGAGTATTTCATCCATAGGATTGGCTGCAAATAAATAGGGAAATAAACTTTGTTGGATGTAGAATTGAAAGATTTTAAGGTGACAGATTAAAATTCTTAATTTGGTTCAGTTGATTGGAAACTAATGCGAGCATGTTAGCTATCAAGGGAGGGCGTAGTGGGAGCTCTGGAGTGACAACCGGTATCCTCCCAGCCTAACCATGAAATTAGGGACCAAACTTTGGATTAGCCAATATTCTTTATAGCGCTCGGAAGAGGGCAGAGAATAGAATTGCTCCTATTTAGCACAAAATAATTATTAAATATATTTTTCAAATGATTTCAATTTCTTCACAAGCCATATTTTCATTATAACAGGAAGGATGTTTTCTCATACTTGAACTTTTCGTCCATAAAAACCTTTATTTTATTTCAGTAATTTATCTTTAAAAGTTTAGTATCTAGTTTAATTTACTTGTTATAGTTGTACATCTGCATATTTAGAAGCATTTCACTTGAGTAGTTTAATTTTAAACTTTTCACTTTACTTTGTTTTTATTTGTATTTTTATTTTATAATAGAATATAATTAGCTAGCTTATATATATTTCCAGCTTCCCTGTGGGATTAATATCTAAGACTCCATTAGAGCCCTATATTACTTGAACGATACATATACTTGTGTTATATGTAAACAAAAATTAGGATTTTAAAAGAGGTTTTTAAAGATAAATTAATTTCATTAAAATTACATTATAGTTTGGGTTACATTGCATCATAATTATTAAACTACATAAATTCTCGTGTAATCAATTCCCTCCTTTCAAGATGTTTTTAAAGATAAATTAATTTCATTAAAATTACATTATAGTTTGGGTTACATTGCATCATAATTATTAAACTACATAAATTCTCGTGTAATCAATTCCCTCCTTTCAAGGTCGGTACCTAAATTTCAACTCTCTTTCTGGGATTGATACTTAAATTTCAATTCTCATCTCGAGATCAGTACCTAAATTCTTATTCCTATCTTTTGAAGTCGGTATCTAAATTCTGACTCTCTCTTTCTAGGATTGATACTTGAATTTCAAATCCCATCTCGGGATCAGTACCTAAATTCTAACTCCTATCATTCGAGATCAGTACCTAACTTTTGATTCCTATCTCTTGGGGTAAGTACCTAAATTCTAATTAACTCCTTTCAAGGTCGGTACCTAAATTCTGACTCTCCTTTTTAGGATTGATACCTAAATTTCAATTCCCATCTCAAGGTGAGCACCTAAATATTGATTCCCACCCTCGAAAAACAACTGAAACTTGATAATTTGGAGCCCACTCTTCAATCCTCAGTAAGAGTTTAGACTCCTTGATTTCGATTGGATATTCACTTAATAATTCCCCAGCAGAAACAACTAGCACTCGATTCTACACTTCTTCTAGGTTTGTCGACTTATGAGTTTGTGTTGGTTTTGTTGTTCTCGTCAGTCAACGCATATACACGGGATGTGTTTGCCCAACACACCACACCTATTTGGGGTCAATTTGTTGACCTCACTTTTGGTTGAGGTCTATTTTTCCCTCTTTAGTAGCCTAGATTCTAGCCATAGGATTTTCCTGATGACTATTCCTAAAAAACTAGAAAAGGAACCCTCACATTTAGAAACTCTAAACTCTTCTGTGCTCAACTTGAAGTTCCATATACTGGTCCTAACCTCTAGCACTTAGTAGGTGGGGCCACTATAGAGGAAGCTCAAGGGGAGTCCCCATAGGACTGCTTGGCCTTAAGGTTGACCTTGGGTGTTGGTTTGAAGCTAGTTCACTCACTTCCATTCACTTGAACCTATTTTCACCCACAACCCTAAAACCTAGATTTGTTGACTTTGATCCCTTGATCTCTTGAGAAACTCGTGTAGATGGTCCCCTAGACCCACTGGCCTTAGACTAGGGTTTAGCTAAGACCAGTACATAGAGGACCCAAATGGGTATTTCATTGGTCATAGCTCATATAAGGTCGTTGGCACCCCAATTCTACCAAAATATCCAACTCGGTCTTTTGCCCCTAAATCCACACAAATTACCTAAACCCCTCCAAACCCTAAATTTGACAAAAAAATCCCAAATCCATCTAAAATACCTAAACTTATTCAAAAATCATTTCAAACCATTTGAAACTATCCAAATTGCCTAAAACATCCCAAAAATTTCAAAATTACCAAAATACCCTCAAATTTACCAAAATTACAAAAATACACTTGGTAGCCCAAACTTTCCCAAAACCCTCAAAATCATGTTAAATGTCCCCAAAACCAATTTGGACCCTTTAATTGAACCCAATTTGGCCAATTTGACCACTTTGACCAAAAAAAGCCCCAAATTGCCTTTAAAGGTCCAATTTCTTCAAATTCTCCTCACATATCGTTCAATTTGGCCACAATCCTCCAAAATTTAAAATCTAAATTCAAATTAATCTTTCATATGATCAATTCAAACCAAATCCAAGCCTAATTGACCCATGCTTTGAGCTCAATTTTGATCAAAATCAAACCCCCAATTTTGACCCTATGACTTAATCTCACGTAATTGAACCATATGATCCACTCAATTACCCTAATTTAAATCCTAAATTCTTCCTAAAAATCCTACACATCAAATTGGACCTTCAATTGGCCTTGGTCAAGCCTCAATTTCATACAATTTCAATCCACATTGAAAATCTCCAAATTTGCCCCAAATTGGCTATGTCTCCAAATTCCACCAAATTGAATGCTTTAACCCCAAAATTGACACCCAATATATATTGAAAACTCTTTATGACATTCCTCTAGGCCATTTTGAACCATCAGTTTGGACCTAACCCAACCTTAGCCTAACATAAACCAAAGTTCAATCCAACACCCCAAATGGACTAAATGACCAAAATTCTCCAGATTGAACTCCCAAATCAACTCAAAACCACCCTAATTCTTTTCCAAACTCTCTTTGGAAATCATATAAAAAATATTGATCAATCAATTGAGCTCAATGTTGTGGCTAGCCTAACCCAACCCAACTTCTAGCCATTTAACCCAAATTGAACCCCTTCCCTAAAATTGACTTAGCCATGCTAAAGTCACCAAATTGATGTTACCACAACAACTAAGCACACTCTATTGACCAGACTAAACCATCTTGAACCCTTTTGGTGAGCTATGGACTAAGGGTCCCCTAATTTAAGGGATCTTATCCCATTTTTTGTTCTAAACCAACATATCCCCACCATCATCACTAACCATTAGACGTAAACCATAATTAAACCTCCCACTGGCTTACCAGACCACCTGACCACCTCCCCTGATCTGGCCAGCCACCCTTCTCTCTGGAAAATGCCAAAATCATGAGACACCATCCCTAAATCAAACCCAATTTCAACTCTAGAGGCCAGCTCATCATAATTGCTCTTCAGAGCTCCTCATCCCTCCACCTAAGCAGCTCTTTGCACTCATCAATTAGCCCTAGTGGCTAGCCTAAGCTCCTTTATTTAATCTACCCCCTCCATGGATAAAAGCGAGGAGTTCCAAATCCTTGGTAACTCTGCAAAAATCTCACCAGAGACTCTCCAAGCATCCCTAAGCTCAATCCAACCATATTCCCCCTCTGGTTCCCTCTGTGTGAGTTCAATTTTGAGCTCAAAATCAAGCTGAAACTAGGACACATTCCTCCACAGCTCAACAGTGAACCAAAATCCAATTAATTTTGCACACACCATCTCCACAGTAAAAGGAGTTGATCCCCCACAAAAGCCCTCTCTCAAACAACCTTTAACCTAGCTCTAGACCAACGCCTGAAATAAATTTTGATCAAAATAATATCTAGAAAATTTATCAGGGCTTGAGACTTCACCCGAAGGTTTGTTGGATCTAATTGAACCTATCACAACTATCTGATTGAGGCCTCCCCTTTCAGACAAAGGTATTGAGCTCTAACCCTAGCCCGAGCTTCTTTTGATTCTCCATTTGTAATGACTTGATTCCATACACGATTAATCATATAGATTTTTTCATCTTGAGTAGATGAAGATTTGAAAACAAACTCCATGTGATTTAGTTGAGTCTAGACAGAGATCTTAAGGTTTTAGTGTGAATGGCTTACGGGTTAGGTCACTTGAGGACGATAACAGGGAGTCGTCCAATCACGTGTTTTTTTAATCAACGGAGGAGATTGAACCAGACAAACTCTTGGTGCGTGAATTGCGAGCCACGTGGCATGCCTGGGTGGAAAGCACAATGAATGGGAGCACCCCGCGTGTGAGTTTGGAGCCGCCGAAGGACGAGTTTGCGCCGCGTGGAAAAGTTGAAAAATATGGATTTTTTTATTTTATTTTAATGTCTGAACTTCAAAAATCCATATCTTTCTCCAAAAAAATCATTAAAACAAAAAAAATACCCTCTTACTTAGTGAATAGAGGAGAATAATGTGGACAAAAAATATAATTTTTTTTCTTATTCCCTAATTTTTAACGAATTAAATACCATATGAAGTATTTTGATTCATTATGATCAAACATTGCTCACCATGGCTTGAAATTTTGAGGGTTTGTTCCTCATGACATAGACTATATCCTCTATATTTTCCAAGGTCAGAGGATATCTCTATGCTTCTAACCTTAATTTTCAAACTAAAGAGGCCATTTTGGCTTAATTTAATTATATAAATTAAAAGATCACTTGGAAAATTATGGGAATAATTTTAGTAGGTTTCCTATGGTCAGAGAAACTTAGAAAAAATACCATGATGGCTTGAATAATTTTGAAAATTTCTATATTTACTTAGGTGTATATATCTTGCGTTAATTTTTGTAAATTATACAATTATCAAAAATTGACAAAATTAATTTCACAATGTGCATAAAAATCATATTTACTCACTGTAAAAATTAAAGTCCAAGCACTAAAATTAATTTTAAAAGAAACTTTGTATTTTTGTACAAAAATAATTATAATAAATTAAATAAGCTTAGAAAAATCATGAAAAATAGTTTTCTGAGTTCCTTGTGATCAGGGGCATTTAATAAAAATAAAATCTATTTTTGTGAAAATATGTCATTTTTAAAGTGTATTTTGAATTAAAAATAATTAAAATAATTAAAACTTTTTAAAAATACAAAAAATAGTTCAAAATGTGCACAGATTTTTCTTGATCACTTAGAATTCATTAGGATATTTTTCCTAATTTTTCAAAGTTAAAAATAAAATTTAAAAACATAAAAATGAATTTTTCTTATTTTCTCATTAAAATAATTAAAACAAATAAATTAAAAATCATAAAAATACAAAAAAAATGATTCTATGAGTTTTATGAACTCAAATAAGTCTAATAAAAATATTAAATAATTTTGATAATCAAAACTCTATTCCCTATTTAATTAAATCATTGAAATTGATCCAAAATTAAATAATAATAATAATAATTTAATTCAAAAAATTGTGAAATTTTGCTTAGGTGCCTCTGTGACCTAAGGGAATCTTTAACAATTTTCTCATAAATAAAATTTTTTTTTGGATAGTTAAATAAATTAACTTTGAAAACCCTATTTCATGAATTTAAATAATTATTGAAATTAAATTAAAAAGACCCTACATTATCCTCCTTCGATGTTTCAGTTAACTTATGGATATACCACTCTGAATACTCGAGTCATTTGAGTTGTGTTTAATGAGTTATGAGGCAAAGTACCCCAAGGGCAATATATTTATTTTTGATTTTGGTCCTTAATGAAAATCTAGGATTAACCAAGGGAAAAAATGAGAAAATTTTGATCTTAATAAATATGTTTGGATGGTTGAAATACAATGAGACTAAAAGGTAGAAACTCACTCACCACCATTGTACAACATCAACAAGATCATAACTCTCCTAATCTTCATGACTTGGAAGTCAATTAAGATTAAATGTTTTTTAAGTGATGGGCTTAAGATAAAAAAGATGATAATTTACTTATCTCGAGCCTAAGATTGATGATGATGTGATCTTTTAATAAGAAAACAAATCACTTAAATAAAAATTTGGATAATCACCATTCCACCTATCATGATTATTAAATGCTTAGTAGTGACATAGGCTCGATGTCTACACTCAATTGATCGGATTTAGAAGATAACATGATTGATCATTATCATCTTTAAACACTACAAGCCTGACCTTAATTGCAAGAATCATAATCTTAAATGACTTAAAATTTCCTTAGGGGCACCTACTCACATAACCTTTAAACGAAACATCAATTGATTAACTGGTAATCTATCCTCAAGATAATTAAATTGTCAAGTTTCATTGAGCAATAGGGTAGTCACACTTCAACCTCAGATGATTAATGGTACAATATGATAAGTCCAAAATGAACTTAGAATATTTCAAGAGATCTTCAAAATGGTCCACAGTCATGCCTAGAGCTTTTTTAAATCTATTGGACATTCTGAAGAGCAAATTGGGCTTGCCTTATTTTTTTCTAAAACCATCCAATGGGATCTTCTGAGATTTAATAAAGTCATAGCTTGGGGTTTGGTAGCTAAACCTTCATCTACTCCTGTAATTTAAATTCCCTACAAAATTATAAGAACTAACCTTTCTGGTGGAGGAGCGAGAAGAATTGAGAGGTACACTTTTAAATTATTGCATTTACCTTTTTGTACTTCTTGCCTCGAGCATGCATGTTGAACAACGATGTTACCCTACATGAAAAACAGAACTGTTAGGATAGCCGCAAAACCAAAACCAAAACTAAAAATCAATCAAGATAAAATTTACTGCCACAACAATCAAAATATAAGACAACTCAAAATTTAATCACTAACATCACAAAATGATAATTGCAACTAAATTAAAACGTCTCTATCGAAGGATCGGGAATCCATCAGAGGAGGTAACCTATGGTTGCTAACGAGGTTTCCCACGATCTAAAAAAAAGTATGGAACTCATTAAGTTGAGTTTAGTAAATTCATTTGGACTAAGTGAATCTGAAGGAAAATAGTGGTGTCGGAACGAGGGAACTGTAGGTTCCTAACCGGTGTTGCTCTAATCAACTTTAATATGCCCCATAATATTTAAATAATTATGACTCATAGAGACATCTAATTTAACATTATAACTTGACACATTAGAAAACCTAAACTTGCCACAACGAGGAGCTCGGAGCTAACATTGTGGCAGCACGGCCATCTTCAACAGCAGAACATATCTACATCACCTAAACCACTTTTTCTTTAGAATTAAAAAATAACCAAGCAATAGGACTTCAAGGTGGTTTGCTTAAGTAACATAAATCCTCAACTTTTCTTTAGGCTTTTGTATAGCTCTATTGTACAATTTAAGCCCTAACTCGTCTTAGGATTTCGAGGTTGTCGTTCGTCATGACCTAAATTCTCACGTCTTCCAGGATATTTGTGTGATCGTTTCGCACGAGTGTAAGCCCTAATTAATAAAATTTGTATGATGAATCATTTAAATATTTCTCTTCAAAACTGAAGTCAAACTATAGGGTAGCTTGGGAAGGCATTGAGCTTCGCCTTTGGGTCTGTGACATTCCCTAGTTCTTCCTCGTTTGAATTCTACAATAAATGTTCCAAATTTGAACCATTCCCCTTGCACACCTCTTTTTCTGATCTAGTTGAAAATTACTATCCTTTTGACCTCTTTGAAGATAATATTCCCTGATTTTTATCGAGAGTTTTCTTAGGTGACTTTGGTTATCTAAGGTCTAATTAACTATAGAGGATTGTCCTTATATGAAGCTTTTCCAAACTCAGCTTAATATAAACCCTATTTAATTGCTCGTATTAAATAGGGGAACTTGTAAGCTTATAAATAAAATAGTTTTCGCAGATCAAATAGATGTCATACATTTCTTATTTTATTTGATCGAGCCTCACCCTCAAGTCTTGTGTTTATCATTCTGGATAGATACATGACTTGAAGTGTAGTGCTCTTTCATCTAAAATATGAAAGATATGAGATCATTTTGATTTCATATTTTCCTAAACTTATATATATATGTAAATTAATTTTTTTTTTGAAGCGGGTGACGAGATTTAGATTCCGGCGGCCGACAGCTTCCAACGAGCAACTCCTTAACTAAAATTGTGCCGACACTTAGTTTCTTCAATTTATTTTGAGTTTATATTTAGGTCAACCCATTCAATAACCATGGATTAGTTATGGGTTTGGGTTCGACTATGGTTGACCTAAATCACACCGAACCTTTACCCAAACCTAACAAAAACTAAACCTAGCCCAAACCTAACACAAATCAAACCTAGCCCAACCTAACCCAAACAAACTTGACCAAAACCTAACCCAATCTAACCTAAACCAAACTAGATCAAAACATAACCTAACCTAACCCAAATGTAACCAAACATGAAAAAAACTGAACCTGACCCAATACTAATCCAACTCGATCCAAACCTAGCCCAAACTAACCCAGACCCAACCTGATCCAAAAATAACCAAACTATCGAAATCTAACCAAACTTGACAAAAATATAGCCCAACTTGGCCCAAAACTAACCCAATGATCCCAAGTGAAATATAGTTATGTAAAAATTATATAGTTGACTCCGCAATGCAACGGTGCCAAAAGCTTGATGCAATATTTTATGATTTAGAAAATTAAGCAATTTATGTTGGGATTCTATGCAAGTATACGTATGGTTATCAAGTAATAAAGGACTTTCTATTTTAGCCCCAAATATTGATCCCACGGGGAAAGTTTAAATTTGAAATGATAAATTTACTAGGAAATTCACAGAAAGTTAAAATGAAATTAGTGTCACTAATTTTGAATGTTGAGATATTATTAGAACTAAATTATTTAACTAATAACAAAACTAAAATACAAAATTTTAAATAGTAACTACTAAACTATTAAACTATGTTTATGTGATGAAGATTTTATATGTGAAAAAGCATCTTTCCCACTAAAATGAGATTTTGGTAAAATGAGATGAGATAAATAGTTTTAATATGTATTGTGCTTAAAATGAGCAGTTTTAATTCTCTACCCTGATACAGTTTTATAGAAAATCATTGGCTACTCCCAGGTTTAGTCCCTCAATCTGTGGTTAGACTAAGAGGATACTGGCTCCCACTCTAGAGCTCCCACTTCCCTTTACCTGAATGCTAACTCTCTCTTTAGTTTTTAAACACTAAGACTAAATTGGGGATTTTAGTCTGTAACCCTAAAGATTCTCCAATTATACACCCAACAAAGTATATTTCTCTATTTATTTGCACTTAATTTCATGAACAAAATTCTCTTTCATGGAATCAAATGTAATCCTCACTCTGTTGTAGAACTCATACTCCATTTCTTGGATCATATGTGTCACAATATATTTTAACAATTCAATTGGCCAGATCAAAAAGTAAATTAAGTTTGAAGTTGAAAAATCATCACAATTTATTTTATATTTTAGTATTGGCACATCCATATTATCTCTTCATTTAACCATATCTCAGAGTAAGGAGAAAGATAAAGTAAACTACTTAGATTTCATGAGAAAGATACAACAAAGCACATATTTCATATATAAAAGAAAGTTCATAAAACACTAATAAACCAACAATACTTATCTGAAACTCTTTTTTAAAGCAAATTCCTTATAGCCTCTTCTAGGAAATGTAGGAAGAAGAAATCTCACTTTTCTCCTTCTCCAACACTCTTAGAGAAGAGTTCACACTTAATCTCACCACAAAACTCTAAATTATAAGAACAATGAACTCTAAATGGTTGTGGAATGAAAAATGAAAGAATGTGTGATGCGTAGAAGGTTGAATTAGGGCGATGAGATGTCAGGAAGAGTCACTTTTCTGATCAATTTTTGCCCCAAATAAAGCCTAGAGTTGGTTCTCCAATAAGTGCCTCCAAAAACTCTTCAAAAGGTGTCTGAATTTGTCGATTTCTCTAGAAACAGGGGCTGAATT
Organism: Phalaenopsis hybrid cultivar; assembly: GCA_002079205.1. Taxonomy (NCBI): domain Eukaryota; kingdom Viridiplantae; phylum Streptophyta; class Magnoliopsida; order Asparagales; family Orchidaceae; genus Phalaenopsis; species Phalaenopsis hybrid cultivar. The sequence continues at coordinate 55,890 of JXCR01144159.1, read as the reverse complement.
GACATTGGCACCGTCGGCGCTAGTGTTCCGCAATTTAATTCATTGTTTTCTATCAAACAACGCCGTCCGCGCTGCTTCTGGTGTAGTCGGTGCTGAAAAAATTATCAACTTCTTCATTTTTGCTTTAAGTTTCATCCTTTTTGCTTCCTTTTTGCTTCAAATCCTAAAATTCAACAACCTGCAAGAAAACATAAAAATATTTTCCATTAAAGTGCAATATCACAAAAAAATGAGTATAAAATATGGGTCTAAAAATGCTTATATTTTTGGTGTATCAAAATCCCCTAAACTTACATGTTACTTGTCCTCAAGTAGCTCCTCTACTATATAAAAATATGACTTATTGTAAAGAATTTAACTTCTAGATTTCCATATCTTAGTCCACTAAATACAATAACATAACTTAAGAATAATTCAAAACAACTCCAATCAATACTAAAGGTATAAGAATATTTAGCAATTAAGTCCAAGATTTTTTATTCTCTATTTTTTTCAAGAAAAATTGCAAATTGTCATATTAAAGTCACTTAAAGTATTCATATGAAAAAGAACTTCATGAAACTTTACTAGTAAATATACTAATACTCAAATAAAAGTTTAGAAAATGTAGCAAGCCTTCTTTTTTAAATTGATTTGAGTGAAGCTAATTTTTAATTAGGCATCTCCTCATGCTTCTCCCCATATCTTTTCTTTTCTTTTCTTTTCTTTTTTTATATGTGAGGATTACTATACNCATTTAAACTATGAAAAATATGGGGTCAGTTTGATTTCATATTTTTCTAAAACTAAATGTATATGTAAATTAGAATGTCCTTCCGAAGCGGGCGACGGGATTTCGATTCCGGTGACCGACAGCTTCTTACGGGCAACTCCTCCAACAAAAAATAGCGCTGACACTGGATAACATTTTATGATTTTGAACTTCACTATCCTTTTCTTAAAGTCATAAACTTTTTACATTTTCTTCACTTAACAAATTTATATTAGCTTAAAGATTCATAAAGTTTAATTCTTTTCTTCTTACCATGAATCTTTAAGATTTTTAATACTTCAAAAATACAAATTTCTTTACTTAAAATAGAAAAACATAGTTTTAATCTCTTATACCAAATACCTTACTCTCTAAAATTAACCTTTATTAATCNTTTTTCTTTTATACCAAATATCTTAATTTTTAAAATTAACCTTTATTATTGAAAATTTTTACTTAAGTTTACTATATTGTTAGAAACATAAATATAGTTATCTAAAGTTAATCCTTAATACCAAAGGTCATGTTAAATTTAAAATTTTTGAAAATATAGCTAAGTGAGGACAAATAAAATTAAGTTTATTTTTTTAAAAAGGAATTTTTCTTTCCCCCTCAAACTTAAATTTTTAAAAGATTTAGCATGAGGAACTGAGAAATAAAGAGTGAAAGAAAACATTAAATACATAAAGAAAAGACATACCTGTTGAAGGTTCTTATTTTGAAACTTTAATTCTAAAAATGCTGTAGGTGCTAATATAAAAAGGTACGAGACTTAAAACATTATGTTGCGCATAATACATATAAAATATGCTGAGAACGAGTTAATTACAGTACAATTATTAAAATACAAAAACTGACAACATAATTAAACTAAATTCTAGAAATAAAAATAGTTTTACAAACTACAGTTTACAACTCAACATAACAACAAAATAGAGTATCACAATCTAACAAACAGTCTCAATAATATAACAAAACAAACAACAAAACAACAAAGTACAATCAAACATAAACTAAAAAATCAAATCACCATCATCATCATCATCTTCTTCTTCTACATCCAAATTCTGTCGTTGATATAGATTAAAAATAGGGTGAGTAAGAAACTGAACTGAATGATCACCCTTCATGTATCTCACCAATGCATCATCATAAGCATCATCATATTCAAACTTTTGTCATATTAAATCATCAGTGTGAGTATTTCTGGCATCCATATTTTGCAACCCATGATCCATTCTTAAAATATCTCTTTGTTGGATCATCATCTGGTCTAAAATTTCTCGGTTAGTAGGATCACTAGAAGTAGGGGTCCTCAAAGTAGAAGGAATATCTCTAGTTTTACGTCCAGATCTCCAATCAAAATGAGATTCATATGTCTTTATATTGGCAGGCCCAATACGTCTTAGAGGCTCAATCCTCTCTTTCACAGATCTAAAATCAACTCCTGCCTGTTCACAGAGTGTAAAAAATAAGTGCAGAGTGTGCCAAACCACCAGTGGTCTCTCCCAAAGCAAGAGATCTAGTGTTCATATAGATAATAGAGCCTAAATTTATCCTCATCGCCTGCTGAATACAGAAGTTTAGGATGGCTCTATCCTTGGTCACCTTATTATGATGATTTGTCAGAATAATTCTTCCAAAAATAAAGTAGTGTCTGGCCTTAGATACTACATCAAGCATAGAAAGAGGAAAGTTTACCTTAACACCAATTTTGACTTTCCAGGTCCCTCTTCCATCAGTAAGAAAAGAAATAACCTCATCTAAGGCCTTATTAGTAGCATAAAATGATTTATACTGGCAACTGTAAACAACTTCCAACTGATAAAACTCATTATATTTTCTTGGAGAAAACTCCATCTATCTCCCGCGAACAAAAACAAAGTCTTCAGAAGCTTCAGTAAATTTGGCAAAGAATTTCATCACTACACCAATAATTGCATCGCCAATAAAATAACAAAAAGTTTTCCCACTCCCGAAATTGATTAATCGCTCGACTTCTCCACCCGGATTTTTAAAACCACGATCCGAAATTACTTTTTTATGCTCAAGTAGACTATTGAATCGAATACTAGCCCTGAAGCTAACAAATTTTTGTTCATCATAATATACTTTTCTTTTTTCCTTTGCTCGTTCTTGGTGCCATGGAAAATCTAGAGAAAATTTGAAAAAATTTGAATAAATACCAAAAACTCTGAAAATCATAAAGTAAAATGCTTTATACTTAAATCTACTAAGTAAGAGTTTTTTACTAAAGGATTTTCTCAAAATCTATAAAAAAATTCCAAAATTTTCGGATCTCGGCAATGTGAGATAAATCCTTAGTGAAAATCAAATTTTTTTACTTCAAAGTGGAGCTTTTACCTAGAGAAGATGAAATCCAAAGTTCCTTTGCCTTAAAATTGCCTCAAACTCAAGTAAATGTGAGCCCTAAGTGAAAAAATCGGAGGTTGAGGGTGACTCAAAGGGTCAAAATGGCAGTTTAAGGTGAAAATCATGAATTTTAAAGGGTTAAAGGTTGTTCTCGTGTCGAGGGCACCGTCAGCGCCCATGCTAGCACCGTCAGCGGTGAAGGCCTAAAAATTCCATCTTTCAATTTTTTCAATTTTCTTCAAAGTCTTTTAAGTATTTTTAAACACAAATTTTTATCTAACAATAATTCACAAACAAACATTTTCACAAATAATCATTTTCACAAACAAAAACAAACTAACTTTTATATATAAAAATGCACTTTTACAAACACATTTTTCTAATCACACTTGCACACATATTAAGCAAACTAAATTATAAATCAACGTTGAAATCAAGCCACAACACTAAATGCTGACATAAAACAATACACACAATCAAAGTTTAGAATTCTAAAGCAAAGCAAACTAAATCAAATCCACACAATCACATTAAGTACATAAGTATTTTAAAATAGTAGAGAGAGTCCAAATTCTTCAATTATTTTGTCTCATTTTCAATGCTTTCTCATTCTCTAATATTTCCCATAAAATGGTAATGAACGTACAAATCGTAGAAGGGTCAGTACAAGAATTGATCAGTCAAATTTTATTCGATCCATCATTTTTCTTTAAACATCCGCACTAATCATGCTTCAAATGTTTCAGTATGATCAAAATTCTTTTTCATCCTCCAATCTAGGTGATAAAAAAGGTACTTAAGATCTCCTATTGCATTCATAATACTCTGAAGTTCTCTTTCAATTTTCTTCAATTTCTTTTCTACAATAAGTGAACCTCCAACTATTTGTGGCATCAATGGAGTTAAAGCATGTGATGAGTGATCTAAGATAATATCTAATGCTTCATTCCCATTCTCAACATAATTATCATCAATAGGAATCATGGGCTCCCGAGGTAATAAAACTTTTTCCCAACTTTCATATGAAACTTGAGATTGACTGCAAAGTAGAAAAATTATGGAAGGATGCCCAAGTCCATAAATTGGTCCATTCATAATATAACCCATAACAGATTTAAATATGATAGATCCTATATCAATTGGTTTTTACATTTGAATGCAATAATTCAAAATAGCACTTTCTTTGGTGACTCTACTAATCTTCATAGTAGAGAGTAATTTTGCTGAAATGAAGAAATGCCACTGCTTCAATATTGGATTAAGCAATGAAGTAGAGAAATTAACATATCATTCATCTCACATTTCCCAAGTATCACTTTCATCCATAAAAAAATTATTGACATCTTGCATCATATCTCTGGTAGGGATTAAATTTGTATAATGACAGATTCGAACGCTTTCTATCATACATAACTCATTCATTCGCATAGGAGTAAATTGTACAGCCTTACCTCGTATGAAGACAACTCCTTGGGTAATTCCATGTAAGTTCGCATAGAATTCCTTCACTAATGGTACAAAAATTGCAGAGGTAGTGTAGCACAGAACTTCCCATCGCCTTTGTATAATGATTTTATCAATTAGATAACTTTGATTAATTAATCTGTGATTGATAAAGCCTCTCTCCTTGATAAGCCTCTTCTTTGTAATAACTTTGTCGTATAATCTTTATGCGTCAAAACTGATAAACTTTCTTCTATTGAAAACTCCATACCTGGAAGTATTTCTAGAATTGGAGGCCATGGAATTCGAAAATAGGAAGTTTCTGGTCATTCAAGGCATTTTTTAGGACTTTAAAAACACCTCCTGATTATTATATTGGAGCGAAATCCCGCCAAAGTCTGCCAAAATTTATCCTAAACCGTCAAACTTCTATCGGTATCGTCTGCGCTCCTGATGGCGCTGTCGGTGCTTTGGTTTGTCTGTGGGCGCCGTCGGCGCCAAAGGCCAAATTTGAGTTTTTTCATGTTTTTGATCAATTCGATTCCAAATTTTCCTCTAATACCAATATTTGTCTTAATTTATAATATATAAAATTGTGTAGGATTATTATCTACTAATATACAAACACTTATCAAACAAAATAGGAATACATAGATTTCTATTTATATATGGGTTGCCTCCCACAAAGCACTTGATTTAACTTCGTCAACCCAACATACCCTTTGATTGGTTGGGTTGACTTAACAATAAAACTTCGTTAAATTGTGGATGTGTCCCTCATAATAATGTTTCAATCAATGCCCATTAACTTCAAATACCTTTCTAGTGTTAGGATCTTTAATAACAATAGTTCCATAATGATAAACTTTAATCACCTTAAATGGTCCTAACCATCTGTATTTCAGTTTTCCTAGAAATAATCTCAATCTTGTATTATATAATAAAACTTCTTGTCCAGGTTCAAACTTCTTCTGAACAATCTTTCGGATGCCATATTTTCATTTTCTCTTTATAGATTTTTGCATTATCATATGCTTCATTTCTAATCTACTCAAGTTCATTGAGTTGCAAAATATTTTCATTTTCTCTTTATAGATTTTTGCATTATCATATGCTTCATTTTTAATCTCCTCAAGTTTGTTGAGTTGCAATAATATTTTATCACCAGCATCCTTTAAATTAAAATTAAATTGCTTAATAGCTCAAAATGATTTATGCTCCAATTCTATTGGTAAGTGGCATGTTTTTCCAAAAATAAGTCTATATGGGGACATTCCTATGAGAGTCTTATAAGCAGTTCTGTATGCCTATAATGCAGTATCTAATCTATTAGACCAATCCAATTTATAAGGACTTACAACCTTTTCTAAAATTTGTTTAATTTCACAATTTGATATATCTGCTAGACCGTTAGTCTGAGGATGATAAACAGTAGAAAATCTATGCATAATACTCTATTTCTTAATCAATTTTTTTATTATCTTCTCTTATTCCTAAAATGAGATCCTCCCTTTGTAATAATTTCTCTCGGTATATATCTTGTAAAAATATTTTTAATTAAAAATTTAGAAACATTCCGAGCATCACATCTAGGTATAGCAATAGCTTCAAACTATTTGGACATATAATCAACAATAAGTAATATATATAAATTCCCAAATAAAGGCATAAATTGTCCCATAAAATCTAAACCCCACACATCAATAATTTCAACTTCTAATGTGTAATTTAGAGGCATTTCATTTCTTCTAGAAATATTTCCTACTCGTTCACATCGATCACATATTTTAGTATATTCATTAACATCTCTAAAAAGAGTAGGCCAATAAAATCCAGCTTGCAAAATCTTATATGCAGTTCTATTCATTTTGAAATGTCCTTCAAATTCAGAATCATGGCATCTTTCAAATATCTATTGAGCTTCCTCATAAGGCACACACCTTCTAATAATTAGATCTTCACATTGTTTATATAGATATGGATCATCCCAAAAATAGAATTTTGAATCATATATAAATTTCTTTAACTGTGGATTTTTGATATATGGTGGTAAAATATCACTTACAATATAATTTACAATATCGACATACCACGGTACATTCATTTCATCAATACTATTTAATTGTTCATCAGGAAAATTTTCTAAAATTTTATATGCAAAATTAGTTAATATTTCTAATTCTACTGTAGACAAATAATCAGCTATTTGATTATCATTTCTCTTTCTATCAACTACGGTAAAATCAAACTCTTGCAATATAAGTATCCATCTAAATAATCTTTGTTTAGCATCTTTCTTTTGCATCAAGTATTTAATAGCAGAATGATTTGAATGCACTATACTTTTATTTCCAATTAAGTAATTTCTAAATTTATCAAAGGCATAAACAATAGCAAGCAACTCTCTTTCAGTAGTAGTGTAGTTAATTTGAGTATCATTTAGAGTTTTACTAACATAATATATTACTTTGAAAACTTTGTTGTGCCTTTGTCCTAACACAGCTCCAATAGCATAATCACTAGTATCACACATTATTTTAAATGTTTTCTCCTAATTAGGTGGAACTATTATAGGTTTAGTGATTAATTTTTTGTCAATAATTCAAATGCCTTTATGCATATCGCATTAAAATCAAATTTTGTCTCATTTTCTAAAAGTTGGCGTAATGGCTTAATTATTTTAGAATTTTTTTTTATGTAACGCCTGTAGAAACCAGCATGCCCTAAAAAGCTTCTTACACTTTTAACATTAGTCGGAGGTGGTAATTCTTTAATAACTTGAATTTTTGCAAAATCTACTTCTATGCCATTTTCAGAAATTTTATGCCAAAGTATAATTCCTCCTACAACCATAAATTAAAATTTTTCTCAATTTAATACTAGGTTGATTTTTTCACACACTTCCAGAACTCTTTCCAAATTATTTAAACATAATTCAAACGAAGTTCCAAATACTAAAAAAATCATCCATAAATACTTCCATTCCATGTTCAATAAAATTGCTAAAGATTGACATCATACATCTTTGAAATGTTGCAGGTGCATTCCATAGTCCAAAAGACATTCTACGAAAAGCAAATGTTCCATATAGGCTAGTAAATGTTGTCTTCTCTTGATCCTCTTGAACAATTGGAATTTGGTGATAACCGGTGTATCCATCAAAAAAGTAATAATATTTATTCTCATCCAATTTATCCAACATTTGGTCTAGAAAAGGTAAAGGAAAGTGATCTTTTCTATTGACCATGTTTAATTTTCTATAGTCAATACAAATTCACTGACCATTAACTTATCTTATTGGTATTAATTCATTTTTATCATTTTCTACAACATTCCCTTCTCCTTTCTTTCGAACACAGTAAATTGGACTTACCCAAGCACTGTCTGAAATAAGATTGTCGGCGCTATTTTGGTGGGAGGGAGTAGTTGCCCGTAAGAAGCTGTCGGTCAACGAAATCAAAATCCTATCGCCCGTTTTGGAAGGATGTTTTAATTTATAGTTTTAGAAAAATATGAAATCAAACTAACCCCATATTTTTCATAGTTTAAATGAAAGAGCGTTGTACCTCAAATCCTGTATCTATCCCAAAGGATAAACACAAGACTTGAGGATGAGGCTCGATAAAAATATTTAGTTTTAGAAAAATATAAAATCAAACTGACCCCATATTTTTTATAATTTAAATGAAATAGCATTGTACTCAAATCCTGTATCTATTCCGAAGGATAAACACAAGACTTGAGGATGAGGCTCGATCAAATAAACTAAGGAATCTTAAACATGTTTCCTGTAAGGACAAGCCTATAGTTAATTACATCTTAAATGACCAAAGTCACTTAAGAAGACTCTCGATAAAAGTCAAGAAAGTAGTTAATTACATCTTAAATGACCAAAGTCACCTAAGAAGACTCTCGATAAAAATCATGAAATATTCTTAAATGACCAAAGCCACCTAAGAAGACTCTCGATAAAAATCAAGAAAAATTATCTTCAAAGAATTTCAAAGGGTAGGACTCTTCAACGCTTTTAAATGACCAAAGTCACCTAAGAAGACTCTCGATAAAAATCAGGAAATATTATCTTCAAAGAATCAAAGTCACCTAAGAAGACTCTCGATAAAAATCAAGAAATATTATCTTCAAGGAATTTCAAAAGGTGGGACTCTTCAATGAGATCGGACGTAGAGGTGTGAAAGGGGATTGGTACAAATTTGGAACATTTTATTGTAGAGTCTAAATGAGGATGAACTAGAGGAAGTCATGGATCCAGAGGGGAACCTCGGTGACTTCCCAAGCTATCCTAATGTTTGGATTCAGTTTTGAGGAGAAATATTTAAGTGTTTCATCCTATCAATTTTATTATTTAGGGCTTACATTCATGTGAAACGATCACACAAATAGCCTGGAAGATGTGAGGGTTTAGGTAGTGACAAACGACAACCTCAGAATCCTAAGACGAGTTAGGGCTTATATTGTATAGCAGGGTTATACAAAGGCTTAAAGATAAAGTGAGGATTTACGTTGCATAAGCAAGCAACCTCGAAGTCCTATAGCTTTGTTGTTTAAGTCTAAGGAAGGAAGATTGGTTTAGCTGGGGAAGACAGGTTTTAAGATGGTTGTGCTGCCCACCGCGCTAGCTTCAAGCTCCTTACTGCGACGAGTTTGAGTTTTCAAGTGTGTCAAGTTATGATGTTAAATTAGGTGGCTCTATGGTTAAAGTTCTTTAAATTTTATGGGGGCATGTTAAAGTTGATTAGAGTGACACCGGTTAGGATCCTATGGTTCCCTCGTTCCAGCACTATTATTTTCTATTGGAGTCACTTAGTCCAAATGAACTTACTAAACTCAACTTAATGAGTTCCATAATTTCAGTTAGACCGTGGGAAGCCTTGTTAACAACCGTACGTTACCTCCTTCAAGGAATTCCCGATCATATGATAGAGATGTCTTAATTTAGTTGAAGTTGTAGTTTTGTGTGATGTTTGTAGCAAGAGGCTTAATCCCTAGCTTATTTGGAACCCAACGAACATGCCAAGAACCTCTAATTGAAGCTTCACTTCTCATAGCCAAAGTATAAAACTTCTCCTCCCGAGCCTATTTTGATTCTCCATTTAATTAGGCTTAATTTAATTGCATGATTACCATATGAATATGTTCGTCTCACTTAGACGAGTCCATAGGATCATACCCGAGGCGATTTGGTTGAGTCTAGGCTGAGATATTAGGGTTTTAGTGTGAACGATCACGGGATCACTCTATCGAGGACGATGATGGAGCGCCGTTCGATCGGGCGTGTATCGGATGGATGGTTGAAATCAACCTGGACAACGCTTCAGAACATAAACAGTGGGTCGAGTCAACGCTGAGGTGGACGGCGACGTCAAATGGGAGCGTGCCGCATGGAGCTTCGGAGTCACCGTAGGTTGATGTGGTGCCACTCGTTTAAATAGATAAATAGGGAATTTAAAAAAATCAAAAAATGATCCCTAGCTTTAAAAATTCATATCTTGGTGTAGAAAATCATAAAAATAAAATAAAAATACCCTCTTACTCAGTGAACAGAGGAGAACAATGTGGAAATTATTTGGAGCCCATTTGATATATATTTTATTTTTAATTAATTAAACACTGATTTGGATGTTTTGATTCTCCATGCTCACCATGACTTGAAATTTTAGCAAGTTGTTGCCTCTGTCTTAGGGAACATTCCCTAATTTTTCCAAAGTCAGAGGAGGTCCCTATACAAAGAATCATATTTTTTAAGTTTATGTGCATTATTTACTTAAAATAATCATGGAAATTAGCATGTTGTTAGAAAAATACAAGAAAATTTTAGAAGGTTTATGATGACCAGAGAGCCTTTAGGAAAATTTCTAATGAACCAAGTCATTCAAAATACACCTAATCTTCACAAACCCTACATCAATAAAATAATTAATTTTGAAAAATACAAACAACAAAATGACTTGATTTTTAATCTTCATTATTTTTAAGGATCCAGAGAACTTATCATAAAAATTCCAAAGCATTTGAAGTTCATTTCGTAACTTAAGTTGATTTTTAAATATAAATAACATTTTTGGCACTAAAATGATTTTTAGTAATTAAAATATAACTTAAAATCTTATATAACTAAGTTTTTTGAGTTCTCTGTGATCAGTGATATTTTTTAAAAAGAAAATGGAGTTTAAAACAAAAACTTGATTTTTAACCTATTTTAAATATTTAATTAATTAAAAATCTAAAAAAATCACAAAAATAATAAATTCATGAAAATGTTCTAAATTGCTTCTTAAGCATTTAGGAATAATTAGAATATTTTTCCTTATTTTCTAAATAAAGATATTGAATTTCAAAGCTTAAAAATAATTTTTAAAGACTAAAAATGGGTTTTCACTAAGAATAATTCCAATAAATCAAATAAAACTCAGAAAAATATAAAACTTACTCCTTTGAGTTCTCTGACCTCAGGAAGATTTTTCAAAAATACAAAACTTAATTCTCCCCATTTAAAATATTTTAAATTTAATAAATACCCGAGAAATTAAAATAATTCTTAAATTTTAAATAAAATTCAAAAAATCATGAAATTTGGTCCAAAAGCTTCTCTAGTCTGGGTCTACCTTCAGTAAAAATTTCAAGGATTACAATTTACCTTGGTCAAGTAAGGAATTTTCATTGAAAAATCCTATTTTTACATGAAAATAATTATATAAATTATATTAAATTTAAAAAAAAATCTAATTTTCTCCTCTGATGTTTTAATTGACCCATGAATGAGGTAACATAAAAATATCAAAGTACACATTTTCTCCTCTGATGTCTCAATTGACCCATGAATGAAATAGGATAAAAATTTCAAAGTCATTGAAATTGAAAAATCACATTTTCTTCTCTAATGTCTTAATTGACCCATGAATAAGGTAGGATAAAAATTTCAAAGTCATTTAGATTAAATTTGATAAATTATGAAGTGTTAGAGCCTTAAGGGCAAATGTGTAATTTTGGAAATTTAGTCTTAATTAACATTTAGGCTTAATTCAAGGAGGATCTTAATTGACCCATGAATGAGGTAGGATAAAAATTTCAAAGTCATTTGAATTTAATTTTACTAAATTTATGAAGTATTAGAGCCTTAGGGGCAAATGTGTAATTTTGGAAATTTAGCCTTAATTAACATTTAAGCTTAATTCAAGGAGGTAAATAGGAAACCTGTGATCTTAATTTGATGTTTGAAACACAAGGGGTTAATTGGTAGAAACCAACCTAACTTTATTAATTGAAAAGATAAGTTAATGGATTTCTAAATTATTAAAATTTGGAAGTTTATTAAAATAAAATGAACCGAGGATTTAGGGGTATGACTTTTGAAGTCAAATATTAAGCAATTTAATACCCCTATTTTGATTTTCAAATGAAATTCAAATCATGAATCATGACCACCTAAAGCTTAACCTTTTCAAAACAATTTAAGACACTCACCGAGGTCTTAAAGGCTTAGTAGTGACTTAGGCTAAATCAAGTTTCATTTAAATGAGAATTAGAAAAGTAAATATCAATTAAAATTAAGACATCTTTCAAACACTACAAGCCCAATTAGGACCAAAATTTGGCTAAGTATTCGAATAACACTAACTTGCCTCTTTAAGGGTCTTCACCCACATAATCTTCAAAATTAAATTAGAGATGATAATTACCTTACTCTTAGGCATAATTAAGACATCAATGCTCACTGAGCACTAAGGGTATTTATAGAATGAATTATTAAACAACATAATAAGTTTAAAAGAACTCGAGATTTTCCACCAGGCAGTGAGAGAGTAGCACAGACCTACTCCTTTCTCTAGATCTGTTGGATACCTCGGAGATCTACTAAACTTAATATATTTTACTTGGCAAGATCATCCTTAATTAAACTCCTAAGGACCCACCAAGATACGACCTAGGGTTAGATAGGTCGTCAAAATTTTACTTCCATGTTTCATATAAACTGCCTTAACATGCCTTTTCGAGTTTCAAGTGGTGGAACGAGAAGACTCGCCAGGTACGCTTTTACAGTTTTCAGCGTCGTCTTTCTTGTATTTTCATACTATACTTTTATACCTGCAAATTTGGATGCTAAACAATGACGCCACCCTGCATGAAAACTAAAACTATTAGGATAGCCACAAAACCAAAACCAAGACTAAAACAATCAACCAAGATAAAAATCACCTCCACAACATTCAAAATATAAAACAACTCAAAATTTAATTACAAACACTTCAACCAAGATAAAATTCACCCCCACAACATTCAAAATATAAAACAACTCAAAATTTAATCATAAACATCACAAAAAACTACAACTTCAACTAATTTAAGACATCTCTATCGGATGATCAGGAATTCCTCGGAGGAGGTAACCTACGGTTGCTAACTAGGCTTCCCATGGTCTAAATGAAATTATGGTACTCATTAAGTTGAGTTTAGTAAGTTCATTTGGAATAAGTGAATCCAATAGAAAATAGTGGTACTGGAATGAGGGAACTGTAGGATCCTAACCGGTGTTGCTTTAATTAACTTTAACATGCCTCCATAAAACTTAAAGTACTTCAACCATAGGGCTACCTGATTTGACATCATAACTTGACACTAGAAAACTCAAACTCGTCGCGGCAAGGAGCTTTGAGCTAGCATGGTGGGCAGCACGGCCATCTTTAACAGCAAAACCTGTCTTCTCCAGCTAAACCAATCTTCCTTCCTTAGATATAAACAACAAAGCCATAGGACTTCGAGGTTGGTTGTTTATGCAACGTAAATCACATCTTATCTTTAGGCCTTTGTACAGCCCTGCTATACAATATAAGCTCTAGCTCATCTTAGGATTCCGAGGTTGTCATCCGTCATGGCCTAAATCCTCACATCTTCCAGGCTATTTATGTGATCGTTTCACACGAATGTAAGCCCTAACTAATAAAATTGGTAGGATGAAATACCAAAATATTTCTTCTCAAAACTAAAGCTATAGATTAGGATAGCTTGGGAAGTCACCGAGGTTCTCCTCTGATCCATGAAATCCCCTAGTTCTTCCTCCTTTTGACTCTACAACAAAATGTTTCAAATTTGAACCAACCCCCTTTTACACCTCTACGTCCGACCCATTGAAAAGTCCTACCCTTTGAAACTTTATGAAGATAATATTTCTTGATTTTTATCGAGAGTATTCTTAATTGACTTTGGTCATTTAAGATGTAATTAGCTATAGGGGCTTGCCCTTATAGGAAGCTTTTCTCAAACCCAGTTTAATATAAACCCTACTTAATTATTTATGTTAAATAGGGGAACTTGTCGGCAAATACAAAGGTTTCGCAGACCAGATGGATGTCATATATTCTTTAGTTTAGTTGATCGAGCCTCATCCCCAAGTTTTGTGTTTATCCTTCGGGATAGATACAAAATTTGAGGTACAGTGCTCTTTCATTTAAACTATAAAAGATATGGGGTCAGTTTGATTTCATATTTTTCTAAAACTAAATATATATGTAAATTAAAACGTCCTTCCGAAGCGGGCGACGAGATTTCAATTCCGGTGACCGACAGCTTCTTACGGGCGACTCTCCAACCAAAAATAACGCCGACAAGCATCTCTTTTCTTCTAGAAATATTGTCTACTCTTTGACATCTATCATAAGTTTTAATATAAACATTAACATCTCTAAAAATTATAGGAAAAAAAATCCAGATTGTAAAAATTTGTATGTTGTTTTATCAACACAGAAATGTCCCCCAAAATCAAAATTATGACATTTTTGGATAATCTCATAAGTTTCTTCCAATGGTACACATCTTCAAAAAAATCATGTCCTTTCCTTGTTTATGTAAAAATGGGTCATCCCAAAAATAAGTCTTAGCTTCAGAAATAAATTTCCTCTTTGTTGGTATGTCATTCCATAGGGTATAATATCACGAACAATAAAGTTCACAATTTCGACATACCACGGAACACGACACTCATAAATAGTGAACAATTTTTCATCTGGAAAATGTTCATTAATTTTATTTTCAAAATAGAGTGGTTTTTCTAATTCAAGCCTGGACAAATGATCAGCAATTTGATTTTCAATCTCCTTCCGATCTATTATTACAAAATCAAATTCTTGCAAAAGAAGAATACATCTTATAAGTTTAGGTTTAGCATCCTTCTTTTTCATTAAATACTTAATAGCAAAATGATCTATATGCATGACACAATGGGTTCCAATTAAATATGATCTAAATTTATCAAAAGCAAATAATATTGCAAATAGCTCTTTTTCAGTTGTCGTATAATTAATTTGAGTTTCATTAAGAGTTTTACTATCATAGTAAATAACATAAAAAATTTTATCATATCTTTGTCCTAAAATAGCTCTAATAGCATAATCACTAGCATCACACATTAATTCAAAAGGTTTTTTCCAGTTTGGTGAAACTATAATTGGTGCAGTGATTAGTTTTTCTTTTAATACCTTAAAAGCTTTTAGGCATTCCTCATCAAAGTTGAAAATTTCATCTTTCTCCAGTCCATGACATAAAGGCTTAGCAATCTTTGAAAAGTCTTTAATATATCATCTGTAGAATCCATCATGTCCTAAAAAACTCCTAATTTCTCTTACATTTGCTGGATAAGGTAAATTAGCGATCACAGAAATTTTAGCAAATTCTACTTTCATACCCATGATATTTGATGTCCTAATACAATTCCTCCTGCTACCATAAATTGGCATTTTTCCTATTTTCTGATATTTGATGTCCTAATACAATTCCTCCTGCTACCATAAATTGGCATTTTTTATTTTCTGATATTTGATGTCCTAATACAATTTCATCTATTACCATAAATTGGTTTTTTCCCAATTAAGGACTAAATTTGTTTCTTCACAGTGCTTAAGAACTTTAGATAAATGTTTTAAGTATTTTCTGATATTTGATGTCCTAATACAATTCCTCCTGCTACCATAAATTGGCATTTTTTTGTTTCTTCACAGCACTTAAGAACTTTGGATAAATGTTCTAAACATGAGTCAAATGAAGTTCGAAACACTGAAAAGTCATCCATTAATACTTCAATCCATTTTTCAATTAAATCACAAAAAATTGCCATCATATATATTTGAAATGTAGCAGGTGCATTACATAAACCAAAAGGCATTCTTCTAAAATTAAAAGAACCATAACGACTGGTAAACATTTTCTCTTCATCCTCAAGAGATATTTGAATTTGGTGATAACCAGTATATTCATCCAGAAAACAAAAGTATTTATGCCCAGTTAGTCTATCTAGCATTTGATTAAAAAAGGGTAATGAAAAATAATCTTTCCTAGTGGTAAGATTTAATTTTCTATAATCAATGCATATTCTCCACCTCGTAACTTGTCTAGTAGGTGTTAACTCGTTCTGTTCATTTACAGTTATAATTACTCCTCCTTTCTTAGGAACGCAATGAATTAGACTAACCCATACATTATTTGAAATAAGGTAGATAATTCCAGCATCTACCACTTTAAAATTTCTTTCTTTACAACTTCTTTTATAATAGGATTCAATCTCCTTTGCAGATCAGCCCTGGGTTTGCAATTCTTTTCCATATGAATTCTATGCATATAAATTGAAGGACTGATTCCTTTAATTTCAACAATTATCCATCCAAAAGCTTTCTTAAACTTTTTCAAAATTTTTATCAACCTTTCTTCTTCTTCCATCATTAATTTTGAGGAAATTATACNCAAGAATTTATGAACTCAGATTTATATATTTATAATAATTTTGTAAAGTCACAATTTCAAACGCAAGTATACGGATTGCTCGCACGGGTCTAGTGGAGTCCCGTTTATCGATCCCACAGGGAAGCGAGGTAAGAGGTCCTTAGTTAAATTCTAATCCAATACTATTAGTCCTTAGTTTGGAAGTGCAATTTAAGAGGTTTTACTAATAGATACTCTTAAATGTAAGTCTAAGTTTAACACAACTAATAACTACTCTAAATGCAAATATTAATTCTAAAGATAACCCTTTTTGGATGAATTGGTTTGGAGAATTTTGATATAAAGTTTTATCTAGCAACTACTCCTAAATGCAAGTGTTAAATGTAAAGATAGTAACTATAACTAATGCAAATATTAATTCTAAAGATAATCCTTTTTGGATGAATTGGTTTGGAGAATTTTGAGATATATTAATTCTAAAAATAACCCTTTTTTGGATAATTGGTTTGGAGAATTTTGAGATATTAAAAACAGGTTTTACTAACAGATACTCCTAAATGTAAGTCTTAAGTTTAATACAACTAATAACTACTCTTAAATGCAAATATTAAATACTCCTAAATGCAAGTGTCAAATGTAAAGATAGTAACTATAACTAAATGCAAATATTAATTTTAAAGATAACCCCTTTTTGGATGAATTGGTTTGGAGAATTTTGAGATATTAAAAACTATTATTCTTATGTAATGAATTCACTAATGTAAAGGAATAAGATGCATTAAATATTGTATGTGCCAAATAGGATCAATTATCTTTACCCTTTGGTCCAAGCATAAAGAACATTGACTAATCCTATGCTTATTTACTGAATCCGTGGCTAGGATGGGAGGATACCGGCTCTCACTTCGGAGCTCCCACGTTCCCCTTGATTGAGAGCTAACATCTCTGCTTCATTTTCCCAACCCTAGGACCAAATTGGGGATTTTAGTCCGTCACCCTAAAATCTCCAATTCTACGTCCATCAAAGTATATTTCCCTATTTATTTGCACTCAACTCCAATGAATGTCACCATCCATAGAATTTGAATGTGGTTCCACTTTGTTGAGAATTATACCGCGCTTTTTGATCAATGAAATTACAACAAATTTTAACACTACAATAGGCCCTTGTTATAATGTAAATGAAGTGCAAGTAAAAACCATCACATTTATAATTAAATCTTTTCTAGCAAGCATCCCAAAATCCTAAACAAGAATTCTTCTCATTTCAAAAGAAAATTAAATTGAAAACAATGGCATAATCTTCTCATGCCACAACTTCCAAAGAAGAAGAAAGAGTAAGAGAAGCCCATCACAAAGCACGAAGAAAACACAACGGAAGCTTTATTTAACCAAAGCAAATCCACTAGATAAGTGTTTACCAAAATCAAAAGATAATAAAGAACACAATACTTAGCTTTTCCCTTTAAAGAAAGATGAATATCTCTCCCACAAAGTCTCCCGCCGATCCATGCAATGCTAGAACATCTCCTTACAAGTTCTCTCAAAATCTCCTCTCCAATCTCTCCAAAAGGGTAGAAATCTACATTTATACTCATATTCTAAAAATCCTAAACTTTCTCCACACTTTTCTTAACATTCCTCTCACAAAAAAACACTAAAAACCACCACTTTTCTAACATAAATTTGCTTTTTTAAAGTGTAGGGATGAAGTTTGAAGAGTTGCCACAAGAAGCCTTTCAAAAAACGTCCAAATACATTGAATTTCGGCCCATAACCGCCAAAAGTCGGTCCACAGTCGTCCCAGGAACCGTCGGCGGGCTTGAGAATCATGTTTTGGTCTTCTCAGGTAAGTCTCGCTGTCGGTGCCGTTTTGGGTGCCGTCGGCGAGCAGACTGTGCAGCTCTACCGTTTCGCTCCGTTTGGCTCTATTTTAGCTTCATTTCGCCCCATTTTAGTTGCGTTGTGTTCCTAACAGATAGCCCTATAAAACAAACATGAAAACAACCTTCCTTTAAAGTGTAATCTCATTCAAAAATATGCAAGAAGTGTAAAAGAAATTAAGCATCAAAAGACTTATCGAAAGGTGACAGGACAAATTTTCATTTCTTGCTCGTTTTGGCTCCAAATTGCACCATTTTTGTTTCTTTTTCTCCAAAAGTCCATTTCTTATACCAAAAACCAAAAACATGCATAATACCTTCCTTTAGAGAGTAATATCATTAAAATTAAGCATAAAATGTATATGAAAAATTAAGCATTTTTTAGGCATGTTAGTGGTTTTTCCAAATCAATTTTTAGTAGAGAAATAGGTCTTTCAGAATCTTTTGGAGCATCCTCTTTTGATTCTTCAATTTCCTCTACTTCAATTTATTTTGGAACCCGACCTTCCAACTCTCTTTCACTTCTAAGTTGAATGGATTTTACTTGTTCTTTATTCTGGTTTTTTGGATTTGATTTATTATTACTGGGAAGTGGTTCTTGGGATTTATTGCTTAATGAATTTTTCTGGTCTTTCAGACTTGTTTCAGTATTACTAGGAAGTGTTCCTTGGGATCTATTACTTAACGAATTTAGCCCAAGTTGATTCTCAATATTTCTAATTGTAGCTCCTTGACTTTGTAATTGATTTCCCATTAGTAACACCACTTCTTCTACATACAACTTCTTCTCCTTAAACTGTGTATTATTGTTGAAACCTGGAGAAAAAGTAGATCTATATTTATTATTCCATTGGTTGTTCCAGTTTCCCAATGGGTTTCCTTGGTTATTCCTCCATTATTGATTATTACCACCCAAATTGTTATTCCATTTAAAGTTGGGATGGTTCTTCTAACTTGGGTTTTAATAATTTGAATATGGGATATTCTGCTTATTATTTATGATATTTAAAGTTTCTAATGATGCTTGAGAATCTACCATTTGGCCTAATGAATTCTCTTCAATCATGTTTCAAAGTTTCTAATGATATTTGAGAATCTACCATTTGACATAATGAATTCTCTTCAATCATGAAAATTGAAATGATGCTGCTTGAGAATCTGTCATCGGCCTAATGAATTCTCTTCAATCATGGAAATTGGTTAGAAAAATTCATTCCAAATTGGTCTAACTTCCTTGAAATTGCAGCAACTTGATTTGCTAACATAGTAAATGCATCAGTTTCATGAATATTGTCTACTTTCTTTAAATTGGTCTAACTTCCTTGAAATTGCAGCAACTTGATTTGCTAACATGGTAAATGCATCAGACATTTGGCTTAATGAATTCTCTTCAATCATGGAAATTGGTTGAGAAAAATTCATTCCAAATTGGCTTTGACCTAATGAATTCT
Source organism: Phalaenopsis hybrid cultivar (assembly GCA_002079205.1). Taxonomy (NCBI): domain Eukaryota; kingdom Viridiplantae; phylum Streptophyta; class Magnoliopsida; order Asparagales; family Orchidaceae; genus Phalaenopsis; species Phalaenopsis hybrid cultivar. The sequence goes on along the minus strand of JXCR01144159.1, from coordinate 36,262 downwards.
CTTTAATCATGGAAATTGGTTGAGAAAAATTCATTCCAAATTGGTTAACTTCCTTGAAATTGTAGCAACTTGATTTGCTAACATGGTAAATGCATCAGTTTCATGAATATTGACTACTTTCTTAGGATTTACCCTCTCAGAAGACCATTGAAAATTATTGGTAGCCATTTTTCAATTAAAGTATAAGCGTCATGAAATGGTTTTGGCATCAATGAACCACCAGTAGCGGCTTCGTTAATTGATTTAAGAGGTCCAATTATTCCATTATAAAAAGTGTGAATTATTAACCAATCTAGTATAGCATGGTGTGGACACTTTCTTAAGAGTTCTTTAAATCTTTCTCATGCTTCATAAATAGATTTCCCTTCAAACTGATTAAAAGATGTAATATCATTTCTAAGCTTTGTAGTTTTTTATGGTGGAAAATATTTAGCAAGGAATTTTGTGCTAAATCACCATAAGTTCTGATAGATTCAGGTGCTAACAAATTCAACCACATCTTAGCTTTATCCCTCAGTGAGAAAGGAAATAACCTAAATCTTATGGCATCATCTGATACACCATTGTATTTAAATATAGCACACAATTCTAGAAAATTGGCAAGATGTTATATTGGATCTTCAATTGATGATCCCCTAAATTGATTATTTAATATCATTTGAACAATAACAGGTTTAAGCTCAAATGAATTAGCCACTATAGTAGGTTTTTGAATACTACAATGAGTTCATCTACAGTAGGGTTGAAATAATCTCTTAAAGGTCTAAACGCTTGATGAATTTCAGCATTTTGATTATTTTGGTCTGTCATTTCTATTTTTTTTTTTGATTTTTCAAAATTTATAATTTTTTTGGTTTTTCTGATTTTTCTAATTGTTCTTTCAAATTCAGAATTGTAGGACACTAGTCCTCCAGAACCTGAAATACACATACACGAACATATAATAAATTAAAATAAAATAAACAAAACAAAATAAGATCAGATAAGATAACTTAAAGTTTAAATAAAACTTTCTAAAAATAGAAATTTTCTTTTAAAATCAATCGATCCCCAGCAACGGCGCCAAAAAATTGAACCCTAGATACTGCTAATATGCACAGTACACCAATAATTCAGATTATATTTCACTTAAATTTTCTTACTTTGCAACAAAACCAAAAACTTAATCCTGAAGAAAAATAAGAATTTAACTTTTAATTTATATATATTAGGATTCTACGCAAGTATATGTATCGTTATCAAGTAATATAAGACTTTTTAATTAAGACCTAATATCGAACCCACAGGGAGAATACGAAATATGCACTATTGAACAACAAACTTTTTATTTTTAATAAAAAGATAATTATCAAAACTAAAGATGATTTTTGCTTTAATGAAAATTTAAATATTTTTGTATTTTCAATATTTTGATAAGACAATAACAATTTAGAAAGATAACTAGAGTTTTTGTAGAAGAAAAGCACAAAATAAGAAAATATCTTTCTTCTTATCATGAATCGGTAATAAGTATAGGAATTCTATTGTGGAAATATGCAAATTGAGTTGTGTCAAATATGAGCAATAATATTCTTTACCCTTACTAAAGATGCTATAAAGAACATTGGTTAATTTAAAGTTTGAATGGTTCTGAAGACTGAACTAGAGATGCTATAAAGAATATTGGCTAATTTAAAGTTTGAATAGTTCTGAAGACCGACTAACAGGGAAGATACTAGCTCTCACTCTAGAGTTCCCTCGATTCTCTCCACCTGGGGGCTAACATCTCGTATCAGAACCTAAAACAATAAATTAAGTTGGGAGCTTTAACCTGTCAGTTTAAATTCTTTTAACTCTACACACTTCAATGAATATTTCCCTATTTATTTGCACTCAATCATATGAACTACATTCTCTTTCATACAAACTCATGTGATTCTTTCCAATTGTTGACTGAGAAAATACCAGCCAGGTTCTTACATGTTCTCATAACAAATTTTAACATCTGGATTGGCCAAATCAATAAGTAAATGAAGTGCATGGATTTAAATAATCACAATTTCTTCCATCATTGAAGATCAATACTTCCACAACTTCCATCCAAAACTTAATTACTTGTCATTTTAAGAAGAAAGATAAAGAAAACTACTTACAATCCATGGTGAAAAAAAAACAACACTTTAGTTTAAAAGAAAAAATCATTGTCAAAGCAACATTAAGTCTCAATTAAAACCAAAAGTAGTCTCAAAATAAAAAGATAAAAACTTATATCAAGTCCTCCATCAAACTCTTGAAGTTCCTTTGATTCTCTTCTCTTTACAATCACTCAAAATAAAAAAAATAAAAAAGGAAGAAATAAAAGTAAAAGTGGTGCTTGAAAATCTCTCTGAACTAACTCCCCAAATGAGAACTTTCAAAACTTTCCAATACTTTCAAGACTCTTTTCTAAGTCCTTTCTTCTTTCTTTTATAATTTTCCAAAGGTGTCTTGGTTTCTCTTTAAAATATGTCTAGATTCAATGTATTTCCCCAAGAGATGCATCCTTTCATGATAATTTTTGTCCATGGTGGTTATAACAACCTATTTAAGTCAATGGGTGCCTTAAAAATCTCTTCAAAATTCGTAGAAACCGAATTTACTAGTCCATTAACTACCACTAGCACTTAAGCTCAGGGCCTCTGGCGCTTAGGCGTGGCCTTCTCTGTTTAATTTCTGCTTAAGCGTCGGATCTGACGCTTAGGCGCCAAAACTCTTTTGCACATTTTTCACATTTTTGCTCCAAATTTGATCCTTTTTCACTCCTTTTAGCATTTTCACCCTTTTTACCTGTATCTGCAAGAAAAACACAAAAGCACCTTCCATTAAAGCACAATATCTCAAAAATAGATATAAAAATATGTCTAAAAATACTATATATTTTAGGTGTATCAATCATCAAGAGAAGAGGCCAACCATTAGCCATTAGAGCCATCATTCATCCAAGTAACCGCCGCCGCCAATCATCGCTGGCGGCGGCGGCCACTTTTTTTTTTATTTTGAGTGTTAGTTTTGTATTTTGAGTGAAGTAAGAGAATTCAAAAGAACTTCAAGATAATTGGTGGATAGGAATTGAGATAAGTATTTATCTTTGTGACTACACTTACTTTTAATTTAAATTTCTTGTTTATGTGCAAGATTTCAACTTTTAAGCTAATGTCTGGTTGTGTTTTCTCCATGGATTCTTATTAGTTTTCTTTATCTTTTTGCTTAAAGCAATAAGTAATTAAGTATTTAATGGAAGTTGTGTGAAGTATTATACTTCAATATTGGAAGAAGTTATGATGATTTGAAACCTTACACTTCATTTATTTTTTGATTTGACCAATTAAAATGTTAATACCTGCTGTGAGAACATGTAAGATTTGAGATGATATTGTCTCAATCAAAAAATGGTTAGAATCACATGTTGATTTCATGAATGAGAATGTAGTTCATGGGGTTGAGTGCAAATAAATAGGGAAGTAAACTTTTCAATGGTGTAGAATTAGTGGACTTTAAAGTGGCAGGCTAAAGCCACCAATTTGATTTATATTTTTAGGTTTTCATATGAGATGTTAGCCCCAGGTGGAGGGAGGAGAGGGAACTCTAGAGTGAGAGCTAGTATTTTCTCTACCTAACCGATCTTCAAGACTATTTAAACTATAAATTAGGATAAAGAATATTATTGCTCCTATTTGGCATAACACATTTAACATACTTCCATAATAAAATTTCTATGCTTATTATTGATTCACGATAAAGAAAAAGATATTTTATTTATATTTCTTTCATCTTACAAATATTTTATTTTTATTTTTCTTAATAGCATATTGTTATTTTTCCCGAGGGTTCGATATTCGGGGCTTAATAAAAAAGTCCTATATTAATATTTAACAATTTGTATACTTACATAGTATCCCATATTTAAATATTATAATCGCATTCTTATTTTTTTCATAGTGGAAAACTTACCTAGCTTTTGCTTGGGATCAAGTTTTTTATACCATTGTAAATTAAGAATAACTATTTAGGAAATTAAGCATAGAATCACATACATCGCATTTTACTTTTATGTGAAAAGTTAGGATCAATTACCAACTACCTCAATCTGCCAGCTCTTCATAACACATTTCTAAAAACCAGAATGATTCATCCATGAGTTCAAGAATCTGAAAGGTTTAGGAAGAATGGATAAAATAAGTAATAGAAGGCAGTGATTAGATTAGACCCTAGCCAAATGTTTTAATCTATTAAGAGAATTGTGGTCAGTAATTCCCCAAATATTCCATATAAGCATGCTAATCATAAGAAGAAGCTTTAACTCTCCTAGATAACCTAGGGAGGCAGTTTTTCCTTTCTCCATCAAAATCATACTGAATGTTTTGATCAATGATATTTCTAGTTTCAAAGTGTTTAAGTTCCTGATCACCCCTTTTCTCCTGCTGCTTTACTTGTATATGCTATTCACCTTCCGAATCATATCTAGCTATAGGAATTACATCTACCATAAGAGTGGCTGTAGTTTTTCCACCATCAGCAAGGATACAATTCTAAAGCACCCGCTCTTTTAACTCAGCTCTACCCTCCTCCGCTAAAATCAACTAAACAAATGGTATAACTTCCTCCACTAGCCTCAATTTAACTCTTTTTAAGTGATTGCCCAGATTATCTCCTCTTTTGATAATTATCACATTCTCCACTAATTGGTTCAATTCCTTCTCTTTTATAGCTGACTGTCTATTATTAGCATTTTTCTCGTCCTCCTCATACATGTAAGGAAGAGATTTCTTAAACTCTGGATGCAGATCATAGTAGTTTTCCAAAAGATGATAAAAAATTTGACAATGAGAATAGTAATGAGGGTGTTGTTATACCACCACCTTTTGTCAATATCCATTTTGTGCAAAGCCAATCCAGATCTCTTCAGCCACATCTTGAGTTATATCACGTTCAATTAAAATTCTAGCCACAGAAGGCCTAATTAGGTTGAAGGTAGGAATGTCCATTTTCATGATAAGCCCAAAAACTGCACCTAAAGAAAATAAGATTTCATGATTAAATAAATGTAGCTTTAACCCAGGGAATCTGATTAGATGAGTATAATTGGAGGTTTTGTTTGGGGGTCAAAATCCACCTACTTCAACAGATTCATGCTCTTGTTATCAATTTTTCAATATTTTTAAGCAAATATGCACGCATAAGCCTCCACACGGCTTAGTTGAATTAAAATGTGTTCGTCATCCAAAAGGTCAATCTTCCATTCACCAAAAAAAATTAAACTATCAAAGGCCTTTCTAATAACCTCCCTTTTTGGATGACCATAGAGAAAGTTACCAACCAAAGCAAATTTGCAGCTAGCAGCAAGATTGTAGGTATCATTATCTGAGAGAAATAGAGCTGGTTGTCCATCTTTCTTTTAGATTTCCATACAAATGGTTGGACTATCTTGATACGATTGGGGAAATATATAACTTTTGGAATTCACTACTACTTAGTCAGCTGCAACTTCTGCAAAAGATTTATCCATGGAGGAAGATAAATTGAATGGCACTTACCTCAAAAGGAGATATCATCACCATAATGCTCNAACCTGGAACAAACTCAAGAAAGTCCTGGATCATATACAAGAATCATCAGAGGGATCCTCCTCATCTACTAAGATGGATGGGATACAACATGGAGCAAAACCTCCAAGAAAGTGATAAAAAAAATCTAGAACGCTTCCAGACAGACTACATATCAGAATTTTCAGTTTGTCAGATCAGAGATAGAAACTTCATCTCTACATATCAGAATCTTCAGTCTGTCAGACCAGAGATGGAAACTTCATTACAAGAACCATCGTCATCAAAATCAAAGAAGATAAAGAAAAAGAATTTTTTTGATAGCACTAGGGGTAGGATAGGAGCCGCCTCTACTAGATATGTTGTCTCGGATTCGGGGGAGAAAGTCCTCAAACCCTTGACTTTGTATGATTATCTTTTTGTTCCTCCAGGACCTGATGAATATAATGATGATGATGTTGGCTACGTTTTTACTGTCTTTACTGATAACATAAATAACCAACCTAATATCGATATTGATCTTCCAAATGATCCTCAAATCATACTTGGGTCTAATACGTTCAATACTAAAGAAGACTTCGACGATACTGCTTACGACAGCACTGAAAGTGAGGAACCAATCCTTTAATGCCATGGTACGCCGTTAATAATCAACTTGGAATTTTCTGATAAAGAAGATACATTGGAAGATTCAACAGCAACATCTCAGGAAGAAATAACATAAATAAATTTAAGGAGCGGAAAAATGTTTCCTCCAAGAACAGCTCCAACGGATAAAGGGAAACAAATTGTAATTCAAGAAGATTTACCTCCACCTCTACCAATAGAAAAACAACATGATCAAGATAAAGCCACAGAAGAAGAGTTACCTTCACCTCCATTAGTGGAAAAACAACATAATCAAGATAAAGCCACATGAGGGAAAATAAATCGTAATTCAAGAAGAATTACCTCCACCTCCACCGATAGAAAAACAACATGACCAAGATAAAGCCACAGGAATTAAAGTGGATTACAATGTGCTAGCACATCTTAGGAAGTTGCCGGCCCGACTAAGCATCTATGGAAAGTGGATTACAACGTGCTAGCACATCTTAGGAAGTTGCCGACCCGACTAAGCATCTATGATGCTCTGATCCAACGTGCTAGCACATCTTATGAAGTTGCCGGCCCGACTAAGCATCTATGACGCTCTGATCCCGTCAAAGGAGATGAGGGAAGCTCTAGTTACAGCTTTGCTTGATCTAGAGATTTGCTTAACTCAGCTGGCCAGCACATCCTTAGATGAAGCTTGCTCGTTGAGAGAACAATCTGGAGTAACCTTCACAGATGAAGATTTACTACTTGGTACAACCGACCATAACAGACCACTTTATATCTCTATCAACATCTGTAGAATTCGTGTTATCCATAGTTTTAGTGGATCCTGGAGCATCTCTTAACTTGATGAGTCTACAAACGTTAGCATATTTGGACTGAGCCGATCACAACAGACGACTCTATATCTCCGTCAACATTGGTAGATTTGTACTATCCAGAGTTCTAGTGGATCCCAGACCACTTTACATCTCCGTCAACATCGGCAAATTTGTGTTGTCCAGAGTTTTAGTGGATCCTGGAGACTTAACTTGATGAGTCTACGGACATTAGCATATTTGGACTTCGACATTCAGGAGATCATCCCCAATAATAGTGATGTTAAGAGGATTCAACCAAAAGGGAGAAAGAGCCCTTGGATCAATTACATTACGTATGAAGTTAGAGAACTAGCAACAACCGCAAAATTTCATATCACCGACGCCGAGGCCTCTTTCAACGCTCTACTTGGTCGACCTTGGATTCATGAGAACAATATGGTTCCATCGTCTCTACACCAATGCATCAAATACTGCAAAGAAAAACAAGAATATTGTATTAAAGGAGATCTACAGTCATTTTCAGTACATGAGGTTGGTATTCACGAAGATGTTGTTTATTATACACTCCAAAGAAAATTGTCTTCTCCCGAGAAGTTATAACAAATAAAAGTTCAGAAAAAGAACAAAAAGAAGACCATTCAACTACCTCCTTACAGCATAATGGTGGAGATTCTTTCAGTTCACGCACTCGAGATCGAGGCCGGGGACGTGGATGAAGAAGAACCGATCCAATTGCTGAAAGAACTAAGCTGATTATTAACATTGGTGATGAAGATAGTTCCAAAGACGAAATAATGATGACAAAACAGAAGAAACCTCAATACAGGATCTCCTTAGAAGATGATGAGAAAAGCGAGTATGAGACGATGTACGATCGGATAAACCACTATGTGAACACCTTGAACCTCACTCCGATCTTTCCTCAAAAGGTTGAGAGTTTAGAGGTTAAGGAAGTCCATTGTGCTGGTTTAAAATCGATCAAATTGTATTGTGCTTCTACTCCTATAAACTCTGAAAATCATGTAAATTTGGAGAATCCTAATGAATTAATGGAATTACCTTTTGGTTATTTCTCGCCTTACTNGATTAACCAATTGACCTCAAAATGACTTTCACCCTTCATGACAGTTGTTCCTCATGGTCTCTTACACCAAATACCATATTTAATTGGGGCAACTGGTGTCTAACCTAGTCCAAAAACAAGATTTGGTCATATGCACCTTCTTGGACTTATGGCCAAATCCAAACTTGTTCCTCATGGTCTCTTACACCAAATGCCATATTTAATTGGGCCAATTGACATGTCTTACAGTCCAAACACAAGCTTTGGTATATGCACCTTCTTGGACTTATGGCCAAATCCAAACCAATTGAGTTTGGTATGGTCAAATGAGCCTAAACTTAACTCCTCTTAGACTCTAGAGTTGAGTTTAAAACCAGCCACCAACCCATGGTTAAGCTTGATATTTATCTCACGGGTAAAATTTTTTTTTTAAATTTTTTAAAGGGATAAAGAGAAGGTTAAATTAAAGTACTTGTTATACCACATGTCAATACTCTATGGTGTCATTTTTACTGCTCATTATAAGCTTTAATCATGACCCAACCCTTATTTAACCACTTTAACCCAAGCTAAAGCCAAAAACCATGAGCCCCCACATGGTCAATACCCAAATTCATGCCAAGAAGCCTCTTCAGCCCAAATTGAGCTGAGAGCTCCTCTGCTTAACACCTAAGCAGTGGGGCTAACCTCTCAATTGGCCAGCCAAGCTTTCCCTTGGCCAATTTCTGTAAAATGCACCCCCCACGGCCATGAATGTGGTTAAAAAAATTTCACCAAGGCCTCCCAAACTCCTCAGAGAGCTTTTCTAAGAGTCCCTTATCACATTACAATCCATTTCCCTTTCCCAATTCCACCACAGAAATCCATTTTTGAGTTTGAATTCCTGCCCGAAACCTGGACAAACTTCAATCCTAACATACACAACACTAAACTTCAAATAAATTTGCTCTACACCTTCACAACAGTGAAGGAATCCAAACCCCCATCAATTCCCCCTCTGAAATAGCCTCTATCATAGCTTTCAGCCAACACCCAAAATTGGCCCATCAATTCCCCCTCTGAAATAGCCTCTACCATAGCTCTCAACCAACACCCAAAATTGATGTGGTCGAAATCATATATAGGCCTTACACCAGAGCCAGAGGCTTCATCCCTAAGCTCTTTGGAATTCCCCCTCTGAAATAGCCTCTACCATAGCTCTCAACCAACACCCAAAATCGGCTGTGGTAAAAGGCTTCGTCCCTAAGCTCTTTGGGACCCAACGAAGGTGTGGAGAATCTCTAATTGAGGCCAAACCTCTCAGAGCAAAGGTATAACCTCACTCACTCTCCCGAGCTTTCGCGAGCTCTCAATTTATGATGGCTTGATTTCATAGTAAGTTTCCCATATAGATGTGTTTGTCCCTTTNTATAAGTTCTCTACTCAATAATGAAGAATCTTCAGAATTGGTTGAATTGTTAACAGAATTCAAAGATTGTTTTTTGGTAATTAGGGGGTGTTTTAGGGGTAAAAGTGGGTGTAAATGACCATTATCTTTGCATAGTGAATTCATAAAAATAAAACAATCTTTGGTAATTAGGGGGTGTTTTAACCGATGGCTCTCGGTTAAGGCCATCGGGGACTATGAACGAATGCCGTCCATTCTCGCGTGTGTTGAATGGATGGCGGGGATAAAGCCGGATGATCCTCTGGAACTATATGGCGGGCCGCATGGCAGCTGACGCAGAAGGCGGTGTCGAATAGAAGTGTGCCGCGTGGCTGTTCGACGGATCCGATGATCCAGTCAGCCCGTGGTTTGAATAAATAAATAGGTGTATTTAATAAATTCAGAAAATAGCCCCTAAACTTCAAAATTCCATATCTTTGCATAGTGAATTCATAAAAATAAAACAAAAATAACCTCTTGCTCAGTGAACATAGGAAAATCATATGGAATTATTTTCACATTAATTTGATGCATAAATTATTTTTAAAAAAATGAATTAGGGTTAGGGGTTTTTCAATTCTCCATTCATATTGGATTATCACCCNATAAATTATTTCTAAAAAATGAATTAGGGTTAGGGGTTTTTCAATTCTCCATTCATGATGGATTATCACCCTAATCTTAAAATTTTATATGTTGTAGCCTCTGTCTAGATGCACAATTTGAGCATTTTTTTCAAAGAAATAGGAGATCTCTACACAGAGATCTTAATTTTCTAAGTTCTTAAGCATTTTCTATTCAAATAATTAAGAAAATTCTACAAATATTCATGTGAGTTCCCTATAGCCAGAGTAGTCTTAGGAAATAATTTAAGAAAATTCTACAAAAATTCATGTAAGTTTCCTATGGCCAGAGTAGTCTTAAGAAATAATTTGAAGATTTTTAAGAATAAAAAACATTACTGTTTTGAGCAAACTCTAATTTGTTTAAAACATTTAATTTAGAGTACATAGAGATCAAAATCACTTGATTTTTGTTCTCCACTATGGCTCATGAGTTAGAGAACTCACCATAAAAATTTCAAAGGATTTTGAGATCATTTGATTTTTTAATTGATTTTTAAAGATCATCATCAAATTTAACACTTAAATAATTTTTGTAGAATTTTTTATAGATCATCATCAAATTATCTTTAATGATTATTTAAAGTGGGTGTAAATGACCAAAACTTGAGTTTTGGGCTAGGTTAGCCATGCCAATTAGCCCAAATAATTGTTGCATTTGGTGTAGATGATCACAAGGAATAACTTTGGTGAAGGATGGAAGTGGTTTTAAGTTCAATTGAAAAGTCAATTTGAAAGAATTTTGAACTTTAATTAATTTGACCATGTTGGGCTAGACTTGGGTCTAGCTTGGGTTAGCCTTGGGCTAATTCCAAATTGATTATTTTAAATGTTCAATAGGGACCTCATGAAGAGTTTTAAACATGAATTGGATGCCAATTTGGAGGTTGAAACAATCAATTGGGTGAAATTTAAGGACTTAGCCAATTTGGGGCTAAGTTTGGAAATTTTGGATTTAGGCCAAAATCAAATGGATTTGAGGCTTCAACAATGCCAATTGATGGTTGATTCTGATGTATAAGAATGTTATAAAGATTTTTCAACATTAATTAAGGCCAATTGACTAGGCTATGGGTTCAATTTGGTGATTAAGTCATATGGTCAAAATTGGGGCTTTGACCCAAATCAAAATTGGGCTCAAATCATGGACCAATTGAGTTTGAATTTAGTTTAGTTTGGCCATATCAAAAGTGAATTTGAGTTTAGGATTGGAATTGGGGTCAATTGAGATCAAATTGGTGGATATTTGAGTTGGATTTGGGGAAATTTGAGTCTTTAAAGGGCAATTTGGGGATTTTGGTTAAAGATGGTCAAATTCGCCAAATTGGGTCGTGGGGTAGTTGAGAGAAATGAAGTTGGGAATATTCAAGATTTATTAGGATTTTCTGAGAATTTTTGGAATTTTTGGAATTTTGAGCCCAAGAGGGGTATTTTGGTAATCAGGGGGTGTTTTAGGGGTAAAAGGCCAAAATGAGTATTTTGGTGGAGTTGAGGTGTCAATCATCACCAATAAGACATGGACCAATGGAAACCCCATTTTGGGTCCTCTACATAGTGGTCTTAGCTAGACCATATCCCTAGGGCTAATAGGTTTAGGGGACCATCCATGAGTATCCCAAAAGATCAGGGGATCTAGGCTAGAGATTTGAGTTCATGGTCGTTAGTGATTGTGGGTACAGATTAGTGTAGTGGGTGCCTTAGATCCAGAACAACACTCAAGGTCAATCTTTAAGGGTCCAACAATCCTAAGGGTGACTCATCTTGAGTTTCCCCCATAGTGACCCCACCTACTAAGTACTTATAGGTTGAGACCAACATGTGAAACTCAGGTTGAGTAAAGAAGAGGGTAGAATTTCTAATGGTGAGGGTGCCATGTCTAGTTTTCTAGGAATAGTCAACAGGAAAAGTCCTATGGCTAGACCCTAGGTTACTAAAGAGGAAAAACTAAACCTCAACCAAAATTGAGGTCAACATATATATAATATATATATATATATAAACTAAATGAGATTATTATTCTATCACATAGTAGATGGTCTATGCTAGTAGAAAAGTCCTAATCTTTTCCTCTTTTTGCCCATATCAAGGGCAAAAGCTTAGCGATAGACTATGCTATGATAGAAATCACTATGACTCACACTTAACCTAGAAAATAGTTAAGATGTTCAGGCCAGGAAAGTAAGTATTAGGACTTACAACTATCCTTAGAGCTAATCAGAGAAATAAAATGACTGCATAAAAAAAGAAAAATTTTAGAACTCACATCTATCCTAGAAGGTAGACAAGGGGTTAGGTTAAGAAGGAAAGTTCGGTGAATTACATCATCATAAAAACTGTGAAGTTCTAGTTTGGTCTTCAAATATGTGAGTCTTATATGTAGACTTGATCTTTTACTTGTCTAATTAGAAAAAAAGAGGAAAAGATTCTAGCTCGGTCAATGAGCATTTAAACCTTGCATGCTGGCTTGGTCTCCAACTTGTTGAACTAGAGAAAAGAGTGGGTCCAGCTCAACCACTGGGGTTTATTGAACTGGATCAACACTAGAGCTTAGCCTTCGACCATATGAGTCTTGTATATCAACTTGAACTCCTAACTTGTTGATTTTAAGAAAAGAATAAAAGCTTATAGCTCAGTCTTCAAACATGTGAGCCTCGCATTTGGCCTTGTTAAATTCGATCAACACTCGAGCTTAGCCTTTAAACATGTGAGCTTAGTATATCTGCTTGATCTCTAGACTTGTTTAACTAAAAGAAGAAGAAGAAAGATTCTATCTTGGTCTTTGAACATGCGAGCCATCTATATCCACTTAGTCTCTAACTTGTTAAAGTAGAAAAAAATTGGACCAACTCAACCACTAGGGTTTGTTGAATTGGATCAATACTCATGCTAGCCTTCAAACTTGTGAGCCTTGAATATCAACATGTTCTCAAACTTGGTAGAAAAGCTTCTTACTCGTTCTTTGAACATGTGAGCCTTATATACTGACTCGGTCTCTAACTTGTTGAACTTGAAAAAGAGTGGATCTAACTCGACCATTAGGGCTTGTTGAATTTGATCAACACACAAGCTTGGCCTTCAAACAGGTTATCCATGTATATCAACCCTGTCTCTAGACTTGTTGAGCTTGAGAAAAGAGGAAATAACTCCATCTATGAACAAGTGGGCCTTGTACAATGACTTGGTCTCTGACTGGCTGAATTAGAAAATGAAAAGATCCAACTCGATCACTAGAGCTTGTAAAATAGGATAGAGACTCTAGCTTGAATTTCAAACTTGTGAGCCTTATATTTTGAATTGGTCTCCAAACTTGTTAAACATGAAAAAAGAAAAAAACTTCTAGCTCGATCTTTGAACATGTGAGGCTTGTATATCTTATCGGCCACTGACTTAGGAACTAGAAAAATAGTGGATAGCTTGGACTTTGAACATGTGAGCTTTTTATATAAACTTGGTCTCCAAACTTGTTGAACTCGAGCAAAGAAGAAATGTTTCTAGCTTTATCTTCAAACATATGAGCATTATATATTGATTGCTCTTCGACTTGTTAAATGAAAAAAAAGAGTGGATCCAACTTGGCCACTTGGGCTTATCAAATTGGATCAACACTCAAGATCGAACTTTGAACATGTGAGTCTTATATGTTAACTCGGTCCCCGAAATTGTTGAACTCGTGACCAGATGAAAAGATTATAGCTCGATCTTCAAGCATGTATGCATCATGCAACAACTTGGTTTCCGACTTGCTTACTTGAAAAAGTGTGATTCTAACTCGAAATTTGGGCTTGTTGAATAGGATCGACACTCAAGCTTAGACTTTTAGTATATCGACTTGGTCTTTGGACTTTTTGAACTCGAGAAAAGAAGAAAAGCTTCATGCTCAATCTTTGAACATGTAAACCTTGTAAATCTACTTGGTTGTTGACTTCATTTTTCTATAAGGTCTATGTTATTCCCTCTTTCTAACACTTAGGATATAGCCTTAAGTATTCTTCAGTGACGCTCCTAAAAGATTAGTGGAGGAAGCAACATTAAAATAGAATTTTAATCATTTCCTTAGTCATTACGGTTTCATATGCTTACCATCAAGATTCTTAACATTTGGTTAAATTTATTGAAGGCAAGTCATTGATACCTAAGTTAAGTTCCTAAAGGCTTGTAAATGCCTTTATCAACATTTTGACCCTAGAGACTTCGAACTTATTTTTGTCTCTCACATTGTACTCCACCATAATTTATTGGATAACACTTTCTTTAGTTCATAAAGGAACACATTTGGTATGAAGCTTATCTTGGGCTAAGATGAGTGTTTACTTTTTAATATAAGAGAATATAAACTGAAAACTGAAAAAAAAAATATTACTAGCATTGGGCAGTGTGTATATTAGAGGTGGCCAACAAAAATGTTTCTTGTCTTTGATATTGTTTATTAGCTCTACATAGAATGCTATAAAAAAGAATAAACTACACTAATGTTTGACACTAATGAATTCTTTTTAAACTATAACTGCTGTCAATGTGATTTATTTTGTTGAGTTCTTTATCCACCAAATTAAATTCCCTACGATGTTCATTTTGTTGATTTTACTGACAATCTCACAAGAGTTTGGTGAATTTAGAATTACAAGTGTTTAAAATTGAAACATCATATTTAGAATTACTAGTATTTAAAATTAAAACTTCATTTGGAAATTGTAATCATATAATGGTTGGCAAGTTCTAAAAATTCACCAATATTGAATGTATAAAAAAAAAACCTTCATGAACGTTTTTAATAAATGCAACAAATGTTACACATTTGCTTTAATTCCAAAACACTAATAATGCCTCAAGTAGGGAAAATGAGAATCCTTTTAATGATACTTTAAATTCTTAAATTGTAGTTTATATTTTGCAGCACAATTAATGATNTTACACAGTTGCTTTAATTCCAAAACACTAATAATGCCTCAAGTAGGGAAAATGAGAATCCTTTTAATGATAATTTAAATTCTTAAATAGTAGTTTATATTTTGCTGCACCATTAATGATGGCAGGAGGGATTATTGACATTGATTAACACGATCAGCCAAGTTCAATATCCTTCAGTTAGCCTCTAGAATATACCTTAAAAATTCGGCAGGGCCGAGCTTTCTCAATATGCATTGATGGTTGAGCAAACTGTTTATGAGATCGATATCGGAGAGGAAAATTAAATAACTTTACGAAGGCTTTGCGTTATTTCCTGGTTAATTTGCAACTTGTAACAAAGTTGANTATACCTTATGAATTCGGCAGGGCCGAGCTTTCTCAATATGCATTGGTGGTTGAGCAAACTGTTTATGAGATTAATATGGGTGAGGAAAATTAAATAACATTACGAAGGCTTTCCGTTATTTCCTAGTTAATTTGCAACTTGTAACAAAGTTGCTTATTTGGCCTATTATTGTATTCTAAAATACATATATTCACAATTATTGAATTTGTTAATTGGCCACAATCCATCTCTCAATTATTGCATTTATTAATTGGCCATAATCTATCGTTCCAGAAAAATAATTAGGTCAGGACTTCGGATATATTCGGAGTCTAATGGTGATGCGTCACGTGTTAAGCGGTACTCACAAATTTTAACACTAATCAATCCTAAGTGTGCCCACTTGTCACGTGACGCTTCATCATTGAACTACAAACACAAATTACATTTGAGTTACGGATATAATATTTGCCACAATGAAGCAACGTAGGCCGACTGCTAAGGTTAGTTGGCCGAATTTTTATAAGAAAGATGACTTCATCACGAAGGTTTAGCTTAAATTCTTAATTTTTTTTAGGCCAATCAGGCCGAGTATTAATTATTCGCAATTGGAAGAAAATTTACATAAAACAACCGACAGGACCCGTGACGCGGCCCGCAACTCCTGATCGNTTGATTATTTGGCCTATTATTGTATTCTAAAATACATATATTCACAATTATTGAATTTGTTAATTGGCCACATTCCATCTCTCAATTATTGCATTTATTAATTGGCCATAATCTATCATTCCAGAAAAATTATTAGGTCAGGACATCGGATATATCCGGAGTCTAATACTGAGGCGTCACGTGTTAAGTGGTACTAAAAAATTTTAACACTAATCAATCCTAGGTGTGCCCACTTGTCAGGTGACGTCCCATCATTAAACTACAAACACAAATTACATTAGAATTGCGGATATAATATTTGCCACAATGAAGCAACGTAGCCGCTGCTAAGGTTAGTTGGCCGAATTTTTATAAGGAAGATGACTTCATCACGAAGGTTTAGCTTAAATTCTTAATTTTTTTTAGGGCAATCACGCCGAGTATTAATTATTCGCAATTGGAAGAAAATTNTATATATTAAAATGAGATTATTATTCTATCACTCAATAGATAGTCTCATTCGAATTGACTCGACAATCTAAACGCGCTTGGGTAGTCCAAATCATGAAACAACTTTGCTAAAAAAAATTCATGTACAAAGATGCATGAAAAAAGAGCTTCATGTGCCTAAATCAACATAAAAAGGATGACAAATTGTCATCGCACTGGTCACATATCCTCGTGAAGATTTTGATAAGCATTACTTGACTCGATAAATGAAAAATCTAGCACAATGATGAGCTCAGTTTCAACAAGTTATTCTGACCCATTATTCTCGGCCATTAGGGCTTGTTGAATTTGATCAAAACACAAGCTTGACCTTCAAACAAGTTATCCATGTATATCAACCTTGTCTCTAGACTTGTTGAGCTTGAGAAAAGAGGAAATAACTCAATCTATGAACAAGTGGGCCTTGTACAATGACTTGGTCTCTGACTTGCTGAATTAGAAAATGAAAGGATCCAACTCGATCACTGGAGCTTGTTAAGTAGGATAGAGACTCGAGCTTGAATTTCAAACATGTGAGCCTTATATATTGAATTGGTCTCCAAACTTGCTAGACATGAAAAAAGAAAAAAGCTTCTAGCTCGATCTTTAAACATGTGAGGCTTGTATATCCTATCGGCCACTGACTTAAGAACTAGAAAAATAGTGGATCCTATCCGGCAACTTGGGCTTGTTAAATTGGATCAACACTCAAGCTTGGACTTTGAACATGTGAGCTTTGTATATAGACTCGGTCTCCAAACTTGTTGAACTCAAGCAAAGAAGAAATGTTTCTAGCTTTATCTTCAAACATATGAGCATTATATATTGATTGCTCTTCGACTTGTTGAATGAAAAGAAAGAGTGGATCCAACTTGGCCACTTGGGCTTGTCGAATTGGATAAACATTCAAGATGGACCTTTCAACATGTGAGTCTTATATGTTAACTCGGTCCCTGGAATTGTTGAACTCGTAAATAGATGAAAAGATTATAGCTCGAGCTTCAAGCATGTATGCATCGTGCAACAACTTGGTTTCCGACTTGCTGACTCGAAAAAGAGTGATTTTAACTCGAAATTTGGGCTTGCTGAATTGAATCGACACTCAAGCTTAGACTTTTAGTATATCGACTTGGTCTTTGGAAATTTTGAACTCGAGAAAAGAAGAAAAGCTTCATGCTCAATCTTTGAACATGTAAACCTTGTAAATCTACTTGGTTGTTGACCTCATTTTTCTATAAAGTCTATGTTATTCCCTCTTTCTAACACTTAGGATATATCCTTAAGTATTCTTCAATGGCGCTTCTTAAAGATTAGTGGAGGAAGCAACACTAAAATAGAATTTTAATCATTTCCTTACTCATTATGGTTTCATATGCTTACCATCAAGATTCTTAACATTTGGTTAAATTGATTGAAGGCAAGTTATTGATACCTAAGTTAAGTTCCTACAGGCTTGTAAATGCCTTTATCAACATTTTGACCCTAGAGACTTGGAACTTATTTTTGTCTCTCACATTGTACTCCACCATAATTTATTGGATAACACTTTCTTTAGTTCATAAAGGAACACATTTGGTATGAAGCTTATCTTGGGCTAAGATAAGTGTTTACTTTTTAATATAAGAGAATATAAACTTAAAACTGAAAAAAAAATATTACTAGCATTGGGCAGTGTGTATATTAGAGGTGGCCAACAAAAATGTTTCTTGTCTTTGAGATTGTTCATTAGCTCTACATAGAATTCTATAAAAAAGAAGAAACTACACTAATGTTTGACACTAATGAATTCTTTTTAAACTATAACTGCTGTCAATGTGATTTATTTTGTTGAGTTCTTTATCCACCAAATTAAATTCCCTACGTTGTTCATTTTGTTGATTTTACTGACATTCTCACAAGAGTTTGGTCAATTTAGAATTACAAGTGTTTAAAATTGAAACTTCATATTTAGAATTACTAGTCTTTAAAATTGAAACTTCATTTGGAAATTGTAATCATATAATGANCATTGGCTAGGTGTAGGGCCGAAAAGCAGTATTTAAGTCCTGGGCTGCCCACCACCCATAAGGGCTCTTTAATACTTCGATAAAATTTCGGACATGTTATGGATGAAGAACATATTCGTCCAATTATATGGGTTTTGTAGTGCTTACAAGCTTAAGCTTGTTTGAAATTATGCAAAACATAGTGTAGTTGAATGCTCTCCCCAGATTAAGGTTGGTTGCCTATTAACAGGCCGATTTAGCAACCAAACCCTCTACTAGACCTACTTTTCTCGCATTCTGGCTTAGTCTCACCGCGTTCCGTTTTCTTCTTCGTGTAAATCTGAATTTATTAAATCAGAGTCTTCGAAGCTTTTGTTCTTTAAACTGGATTTAATAAATCCGAATTTACTAAATAGTATTTAATAATTTTGAGTTCGAGTCTAGTTGAATTAAGAACTATGGTTCAAACTAAGTTAAATCTCCGTGGATTCTGACATTTTGTTGCTCTATTGTGGGTTTTGAGCTGAGTTTATAGGAAGCTTCAGACCCATACTTGGTCCAGTTTCCTCACTTTCTTCCAATCCAAACAGAGTCTTAATCCTTCATTGTTACTCAAAACTTTTTAATATTTCGTTTCTGCCAATTCATTACACTGATTATTGACAAACTTGTCATTGCAGGAAGCACTCCGTCGGAGGTTAAGGGAAATTTGAAGCAGTGGGCTCAGGTGGTGGCTTGCTCACTGAACCAGAGTTGCGGAGTCCGGCGATACGCAGGCGGATGAGTTGGAGGCCTCCTACTCATCTTATTCTTCTCATTTTTTTGATTTAGAAAAACAAAAATCCAGACTTTGACATTCCTGTGATCATTGATTTATGTATTTTCGTTAAACAATGGATTTGAATTGTACTTTTGTAATATGCGGTGGATCATAGGACGATTCTTTATTAGTTGGTTTAGTTTGAACCGCTTAAAATCGAAAAAATATTACATCAGTACTAAGCACGTGCAAATAATAGGCGTAGTCAATCAATTAACGCCACGACATCTCATGCGGTAGAGAAAAAAATGGCACAGTAACACGGGGAATGTTCCCTCCTGTGTTATTGATGTGTTATTGCGTGTTATTCATGTGTTATTATGTTATTATAACATTAAGAATATTCTCAGAACACAATAACATATGAATAACACACAATAACACTTAAATAACACAGGAAATATTCCCGACAGAAAAGAACGGCGCAGTAACGGGGGAATATTATCTCCCGTGTTATTCTTGTGTTATTGTGTGTTATTCATGTGTTATTAATGTGTTATTAGATTATTATAACATCAGGAATATTCTCATGACACAATAAGTTAATAATACATGAATAACACACAATAACACATGAATAACACGGGGGAATATTCTCCGTGTTACTGCGCCGTTTTTTTTCCTATGTCGTGCGGGGTATGTTGACGTGATTTTATTGGCTACACACGTTACTTTACGTGCGTAATATTGATGTAATATTTTTTCCTTAATACCGTTGCAGTGCATTTTCTGTTGATTTTAGCATCTATAAAAATTGTTGATGTTTATAATGTAATTTGAATATAAGATGGAGATTGGTTCCGTATGAACTCGCCGCTCTTAGGCAGCGGCGATGAGGAAACATGGCGTAAGGCATATTTCTAAGTATGCGCGTAATTGATTTTTCTTATGGACAGGATATGCCAGGATATGTCAGGAGATGCCCCCAACCGTTGCTGAAAATAATAAATTCACGGAAAAAATCTGTGCAATAAAGTTGATGCATGTTATCATTAATAGTATAAATATTTATCATATAAAAATAAATTTGATAATAGAAGTTCAACACTTTTTGCTATGAAAAGCAACTTTACAAGGATGATTCAAGAAGGTGACATCTATTAAGGATTTATTTGGGGAAGTTGCAGCTTATTGAATAATTTGTTGATAAGCTGTTGATCAATATCTTATTTGAATAAGTTAGTTGTTTGGTTTGTGCTGTTTGAAAACATTTAATTTACAATTATCTCTGTATAAATGATCATTTTTTTCATCTGCAGTGATGAGTTTGTAGTTCATCCAGGAGATCCAAAAATATGTGTACTGTCATACGTAACATGTTTTTGAACCTTGTGAGATGTCCTTGTAGGAGTTCGTTGACCCATTAATCGGCCTCCAAGTTAGCTGTTAAGCTTGCAAACCCTTATTCACTTGGGGTGAATGCATGCAAGTCCGTCGCAATAACTCCTCTAAACAAGAGGTCCAACTTCTCCAGGTCAGACTCAAAGCGATCTATGTTACATTTTTTGGTGGCTGACACTGCTTGCAAGGTAAGGGAAAATATATTAGTTAAAACAATTTATATGGATAACGAATGGAATAACAAGTATTTAAGGGTTACCTTCAACTTCTCAGCCCATCAATCCTCTGAAGCATCAATGGTCCGCTTGATAGGATCTCAACCCAAGCCTGTTAATCCTTTTTTTAGTTCCTTCCATAACTTCCAGTATTCTTCAACTAATCTCACTTGTTCTAAAATTTTAACATATCGTAGTATTTTCCTGTCATTTCATGGAACTTCTTCGTAATATTTTGCCACCCTTTTTTGATAAAGTAGATTGTGGGTCTATTTCGAAGCTCGATATCCTTGATACAGAGATTATAAAATATGATTGTGACTTCTTTGTCCTACATTGCTGATGAAATGACTTCCTTGGTTTTAACCATTACATTATTAATAAAGAAAAGAAAAAAAACAGTAATATTATAGAACAATCAGAGAAGAGACACTATGACAAGCGCAAACATACACATAAAGCCAGAGGAACAAGTCCACCACACACAAACACCCAATATCATGACACACCCACACTCACAGCTAAAAAACACACACACACTCACCACCAACACACACACACACACCCACTCACCACCAACACACACAACAACTAAGCATAGCACCCACAACCACCGCTGCCACCAAACAAAAGCACCACAACAAGCACACACACACTCAGAAAAACCACCACATTGACTTCTTACCATTATTTTTTAAATTGGCTATGCATAAGCATGATGAAGCAAACCCACTGTATTTGTCTCTATAAGTGATCAAAGTGATCCTAGAAATATTGATCAATGATCATAGCAAAAGAAGCTCTTAAGCATTTTTTACAGAATTTTACAAAGTGTAGCCG
Organism: Phalaenopsis hybrid cultivar; assembly: GCA_002079205.1. NCBI lineage: Eukaryota > Viridiplantae > Streptophyta > Magnoliopsida > Asparagales > Orchidaceae > Phalaenopsis > Phalaenopsis hybrid cultivar. The sequence continues at coordinate 14,597 of JXCR01144159.1, read as the reverse complement.
AGGCCTATCAATGCATACTACTATGACTAACAGATTTTCTGATACTCTTTGATGCAATGCTGCACATAATGAAGTTTTTGTAAAGTGAAAAGAATTTCACTTTACCATAATTTTTGAAACTGGGTTTGCAAAAGTATGATAAAGCAATCTTATTGTTTTTGTCTCCTAGCAGTGATGATAGTGGTCATGACAATGATGTTCGTTGAAGGACTAACTATGAGGCATTCATTATTGAATTTTACAAAGTATTGTCAAGGGCTATCAATGCTTGATATTCTCTCTAACAGATTAGTTGATGATATTTCAGACAATCTTTCACAACATGATGTTTCCATGTGTGCAAATCTTTTTTTTCTTTACCATAATTATTTGATGTAATGTTTTACATCATGCCATGTTTTACACCATGAGCATGATGAAGTTATCATATCAATGCATACTATTCACTCACAACCACTACCAACACACAAAACCATCAAGAAAATCACCCACAGCCAACACCCTTAGAACCAACACACAAACTAGATTGAGCAATCTGCCATAATCCAAAAAGACAAAGGCATTGAACCAGCTCATATATATCAAGTTCCATTCTATTCTCCAAATTATCCAAAAAATAAGAAAATCACATAACATACGACGTATGGAGAAACCATTTCATTGATAAAAAACCATCAGAACTTACAGATACAACCACATTCCATTGAAATACTTACAGAACATGGTTATTAGGGATCAGAAGTAGGAGGAAGAAGTGAGCGAGAGAGATAGGAGCAACCGAGTGAGAGAGCTGAGCTAGGTGTTACCTAGGGTTTGAGCTGAAGAAGGTGAAGCAGAGAGATAGGGGTGTAACAATCTGATCGAAGATAAAGGCCATGGGGTCAATCCCACGACCATGACTAATAGACACATCAAAACTGCAAGGCGGCAATCCAGACTTAAGGCACAAAACAATTTCCACTTGTGCGGTCTCAAAATACCAAAGGCATGAATAAGGTTTCCCAATCAGGCTTTAAGTCCTTGGAAAATTCTCATTTTTTGTCAATCTCTTAAAGAATTATTCCATTAAAAAGTAGAGCATTGGCAAGTTGAAATGGGTGCACATTCATCATTGCATCAAATTATGATTCCTACTCATCCTAAAAATGTCAATTCTCCATTTTTCAATCATCGCTTTTCTCCTTGCCAATTTAAGTGTAAAAAAAAAAAAGGTCTACATGAATCTCTAATCGATCTAACGGTTGGAACAAAAAGGACCATAGTATTCTTTGTTCTTCTCTCTAATGCAATGTTAAACATGTATTTTTTTTATATTTTTTTTGCTTCTCCTATCTTCTATAAATAGGTCAAAGATATATATGAGGACTTTGGCTCCCCTCACTTGTAATAAAACTACTTTATGAAATAAAATGGGTCAAAGAACCCGGGAACACCCCATTTCCTTCTTGACTGAGAGAAGTCCTCCTCCTCTTCTTCTTCCTCTCTCTCTCTCACTTCTCTCTCTATCTCGATTACCTCTCATCAGCCAACGATCTATTTGTTGGTCACGATTTACTAGAAAAATGTGGATCCAACATCTTTGAAGATGCGACAAGCGTGGATCATTCTGGCAACTAGAAGACAAGCAACATCGAGAAAGTACATGGGGAATTAGTGATCCACCTTAAAATTACCTATTTTTAATGTACGTTTCATATTCATTTCATACATATTTTTATGAGATTGCACTTTAAAAGAAGTAATTTTGCATATTTTTGGTTTGAGGTTCAAGATATGAAGTTTTAGTGAAAATGAAGCAAAAACGGTGCAATTTGGTGTCGAATTGAGCAAGGAAGAAAATTTTGATCTGACACATTTCAATATGTCTTGCTATGCTTAATCTCTCTCACATTTATCATATGTTTTTGAATGAAATTACATTTTAAAGAAAGGTTAATTTCATGCTTATTTTGTAGATATATTAATTTGGAGCGAAATAGGGCTGAAATAGGGTGAAATGGAGTTGAAACAGAGCGAAACGAAGCGAAACAGTGAAGCAACCCACAGGGTGGAGTTATAACATCAATATAGCACTAGAAAAAGATAGTCAGCACTGATTTTAAAGCTATAGAATTCTAGGTAGTATTTGGACTATTTTTGGTCAATTCTAGGCCATTCCGGGACGTTATGGAAGCTTATGGACAGCTTGAACACCCGTTGGAGTGATTAAATGAATCTAGACACTTGGAGTGGCTTTTGAATGAAGAGATGTGTCTCTTGGAATGAAAAGATGTGTTTCTTAGATGAAGAGATGTGTCTCTTGGAGAAAAGAGGGGTTTTTGTTTCCTTTTAAAAAGAGGGGCTTGGCGCCTCTCTGGACAAGTATTAGGAGAAGTAATTAGAGTGTGGTTTAGGAAGAATTTTAGAAGGATTTTAGAGGGTATTTGGTGTGAGTATATGAAGATGTAGATTTCTCCATTTTATGGAGAGATTGGTGAGAGAATTTGAGAGAAATAGGTAAGAAGTATGTGCGGCGCATGTATGAACAGGAGAGTTTGGTGGAGAGATTTTTCATCTTTCTTTCATAGGAAAAAAGCTAAGTATTGTGTTCTTCATGATCTTATAGTTGTTATAAACACTTTCTAGTAGATTTTTTTTATTTAAACCAAGTTTTCAATGGTGTTTTATCCATGCTTCGTAAGTGTTTTTCTTTACTCTTTTCTTTTAATATGAAATAGTGTCATGTGCAAAAAAAATTATTTCATGACAGAATTATTTTTATTTTCATGTGATGAGTAATATCTCATTTGCTTCATTGACATAACTTAAGTGATAATAAGTTATGTTAAAATTTATTGTATGTGAACTAAGACTCGGGAGATCAGAGATCATGCAACTTGAGTGCACTCACATTGACTTGTTGGCTATTAAAATAGTTTAAGCAGCAATGCAATGTTGACCTCACTTTTGAATGAGGTCTAGTTTCCTCAGTAGCCTAGGGTCTAGCTATAAGACTTTTCTGTTGACTATTCTTAGAGAACTAATAAAGGAACACTCACCATTAGAAACTCTAAACTCTTCTTTGCTCAATTTGAAGTTCCACATATTGGTTCTAACATCTAACATTTAGTAGTTGGGGCCAATATGGGGAAGCTCAAGGAGAGTCCCCATAGGACTGTTTGGCCTTAGGGTGGACCCTGGGTGGTGTGTCCTTGGTCAATTTCACACACACACACACACACACACACACACACACACACACACACAC
>JXCR01144158.1:0-10772 GCA_002079205.1 Phalaenopsis hybrid cultivar | reverse complement strand
CATAATCATATTAGGCCCTATTTATCTTAAACAATAATAACTAAAAACTAACATAATTGCCCTTTTTAGCCTTGTGCCTAAAATAATTTTCAAACTATTTGGCTGGCTCGACATGGCGGAAAACTTCGTCGGTGTTGGTCTAATATTACTCCCCTTTTAATAAGACACTCTCCTCAAAGTGGAAAAGAGGAAACTGCGTATGGATCAAGTCATACGGCTCCCATGTGTTGTCATACTCTGGAAATTCTTTCCATTTAATCAATGCTTCTTTCCCACCTATGGATTCTTGGTGCACCTCATTTAGCTTTAGTAGTTCCAAGAGAACTTCCATATTCTCTATCAAGGTAGGGGGAAGTGAAGAGGGCACATTATCATCAATAACATCTCTCAACTGAAATACATGGAACATTGGATAACGTGTCAATGAAGGTGGCCATTTCTAATGATAAGTGCTCTCACCAATGTTCTTTGATATCTAATAAGGACAAAAAGTAGCATGGGGAGAACTTCTCGTTCCTATGTCTGACCAATGTCCTCTCAACAGGGCCAGAGTTTTAGATATATCTTATCTCCAATCGCAATTTGCACATCCCTTTGATTTCTGTTGGCTTGTTTCTTCACAAGTTGTGTTTTCAATAAATATCCCTTCAATTTTGCCAACATCTTGCCCCTCTCTTCTAAGTACTGATCCACCAGAGACACTGACTTAGTACTATGTCTATAATGCAGCAAATGAGGTGTATTGCAGCCATATCATATTTTATAAGGGGTGGTCTGAGAAGTTATGTGATACAGTGTGTTATACCAATACTCTGCCTAGGATAGCCATTTAGCCCACTGATTAGGTGCTTCGTATACAATGCTACACAAGTAGATCTCCACACTCAAATTAACAACTTCTGACTGTCCATCAGTCTGTGGGTGGTATGCTACACTTTTCTTCGATATAGTCATTTGCTTTCTAAAAAACTCCCTCAAAAAATGACTCAAGACACTACAGGAAAATTCCCGATTAGCGTCGAAATATTGGTGACGTTAAAATGGTTGCTTTTAATTGGTTTTGCATCAACATTTGCGTTGGTTTTTTATTTACGTCGAAATTAGCATCTCAAGATTTCGTTGTTATGAATTTTCATTGGAAAAACAGGCAATGCAAGCTTAACGACGTATTAGCATCGAACTTAGTCGATGCTAATTAGCGTCGACATTAGTAGACGCTAATTAGTGTCGGTCATGTCCGATGCGAATTAGTTTTGACATTATTTGGTCATTTACTTACTCATAACGTCGAATTAACAACAGTATGTATTGAACTGATTTTGTACCTATTAGCGTTGGAATATTTCGACGCAAACTTGCAAGAAAAAAATACAACATAACAATTAGATTTTCATATACCTGCATAGAACAAACACGAGCAACATAATAAGACATTTATTTAATCATCAAAATTGATAAAAGAAATCACTAACATATCTCAACAATGATACCAAATTAAATTAAAGATAAATGAATCAAAAGTGTTCAAAGTTCACAACTGCAAAAATTGAAAATTCAGTTAAATAGAAATGAAAAAAACATAATCAGCCCTTATAGTGAGAAAACATCAACAAACGTATAATAAAAATCCTAATCTTTCTCTTCATCCTTGTTCATAACACATGTGCGCTTGCCCCGACAATCAAAACTCTCTATCAGACATGCTAGACTATATGCAACCATCTGTTGGCCTTCACGCACCTGTAGGAGCTCTTCATTCATCATAATGACCCGTTTGGCAAGCTCCTTATACTGAGCCTGTAATGAGTTAGGGCCACTCATAGTTGCAGGAGAAGGCTCGCCCTCAAATGCTATCTTCTTTGCTCCTAGGCCATACACTCTCCCCTTCTTCCCCACACCTGTGCCCAAAGCTCAAAATCAGACCAAGCTGTGGTAGATTGGCTACCACTACTGCTGGCGAACGACGAGGTCTGGATAGCCATCTCCTTTTGTCTCCCTGAGCTGCTCGTACTCATGCATAACAAAATTCAAACATTAATTGACATATTAATATCCCTCCCATCCCCCCCCCCCACTCCCCAACCCAAAATATTTTTTTTAACTTACATTGGGACACTGAGAGTGGTTGGATACCCACAACTATGTGCCTGGACGTCGCTTTGTGAGGACATGCAACTCTGTAGTGGATAACTCTGGATCAAGTTTCTTGTCATGTACACATGATCATATAAGTATTAGTCACATAATTACATAAATATGTACGCTTCTGAATTTTAAGATAATCTTACTAGTCTCCAAAAGTGTTTTGTGTGGGGCATCGAACCTTCAATGTGGAGTGCGGCCCTCCGTCTCCCTCCGTCGCCTGGTACTGCTGGTTTGTCTGTCCTTTCCTCTGGTATTCCGAAGAGCCCGATGCTCTGTTTATATTAGCCCAATTCTCAACATATCTTCGAGACGATGCATGCCACGAACATAAAAAATTTGCTGGTGATGTTCCGACAACTAGTTGAATGACCTATGCAAATTAAAAATTATGTAAGGTTTATTAGTATAAAAAAATAGAAATTAACGTCCTATTTCAAATTAAAATATTATACATCGAGCTTCCTAAATCGTTTTCCCGAGTCGTAATCGGGATCTATTTCCATGAGAGAAATGACTGATCATATCGGCTTTGGACGATCTTCATGACACACGTCACGGGCGGCTTGGAAGGGTAGAATCTACAATTGCAATATTAGTTACAATAAAAAATAGCATGAAAATTAAAACTAATGTGCCGTAAAAAGGAAAGTTGATTTGCAATTCACCCTTTGGCACAATAAAGACTCTGCCGGCGGAGTTAACCATCTCATGTGCAAGAGTCGAGGGGTTTGGACCATCAGATGAGGATTTTGGACGAAAATATGGTGCAGGTGTGGGAGGTAGGGCCCGCAATGGAGCTGATGTGGGAGGACGGGGCAACTAGTGGGGTGATCAGAGTGATTACAAGAGTGTCGTATCTTTCAGTGTCGATGACGACCTTCTTCAGCCTCGATATCTGTTTCCCAAAGTCCACTGAACGCGTGTTCTCTCTGGGGGCCGAACACCTGCCATTTGCAACAGGAAAAAAATTAGAATTATTTAGCAAGATTAGTATGTAATGTAAGACAAAAAAGTAAAACTAAACAGTGTAGAATGCCAATAGGAAACATGTCGTGACTAGCATAAAATCAAGAAAAGCAAGACAACTATAGTATAAGAAACGAAACTAAAATCAAGAAGGTGCAGAAGCTAATCATTTAAGTATACATATCATTTTTTTAGTCTATTTCATAGGAAGATATTGTAGAGCTTAAAATTTCTTCATCTATCTCATCATCATTTTAAATTATATCTAGAGGGACTTCTTCATAAAACCTCGTGGTATTGTTTAGGAGTAACACCCCTTCGATTGAGCTATGTTGAATGCGAAAATCAGATATAACTAACTCTTGGTAAATAGGTTTGATAATATTTTGCATTTTAATAATTTTTTGTGGTATATTCTTCAATACAACAACTCAATCAAGTTTATCGATTGCTAGACCAGTATATCAAAGATAATAATTTGACTAGCCTAACTTGCTAGAATAAATGGGTCATACTTTGCATATCTTCTGTTCATTTTAACTTCAATAATATCTTACAGGTCGAGTGTCTATGTTCCTCGATTAGGAACACGATCAGACCACTCATAGTTGAACATGTAGACATTGCATTCAATATAGCCCGAATATTGCAACTTAACTAGTTCATTTAGTATGCCTTAGTCACTGATCTCGTTATCTTTGTGTGTGTTTTCTCTAACACAAACATCCCAATTATAAGACAGTTTTCCTTCACACAAAGAGCTTCTGTGAAATTTGTACCCGTTTAGTTCAAATATTCGCCATGCCTTGACACTACTATAAGGCCCAAACAAGATCTACTAAGTCCTGGTTAATGATTCTGTTGCTTGTATTATGAACCTAGTATTTATTTCAAAGCATAATTGGTTTTGCTTTGTAGAGTACAATTACAAACTTACCGGTGAATTGAAAAGTTTTTTCAACATACACGTAATTTGAATCATTTTGAAAATTCTTCTTCGATCTTCTTGCTTACAAGAGAATTATCTTCTATGTTCAAGCTCTCAGTAAATAACCCACCTACATCGTTGTGATTTGTAAGTCTGAGTTAATTGGTAGAACGTTCTGGATAATAAGCGAGAATTTTTTATTAAATTTAATTTTACCATAGGAGTTGTTGCACTTCATTGTATTTCAGTAGAACATACAATATAACTTCTTGAAGCTCTCTATCGTTGAGGTAGCACGTACCATGTCTACTTAATGGTTCACTTGATGTCTGGAATATAGATAATTCTGTTTGTTAAGACATTTCAACAATAGTTTCATGTGTATGTTGCCCTTGATTGAAGTAATAAGAACATAAATTACTTGTCTTATCACATATCGATTCCTCCGGTCATACTTTATTCTTAACTGTCTTTTTTATTTTATTCAGGATTCTGCACGGTTGAGTCATTTTAGAAAAAAATAAGATAGTAGTTCTAACTAAAATAAAAGAGATACCTCTCAAAGGGATACACCCACTTGTATTGTAATTGGACCCCCCAATATAACCTCATCATACATATATATGGGCAGATGTTCCATCGAGTCAAAAAAATCGGGAGGAAATGTCTATTCTAGCTTGCATAGCGATAACGAAATATGCACGTCATTACTTCTTAGAGAATCAACATTCAAAGTGCCTGCACAGAACTCCTTGAAGAATGTACTAATTTCGATCAATGAATCAAGTACCGACTTTGGCAAGGCATTGAATGCAATATGTATGTAAAAATATGACAATCGTGACTCTTTATACCAAATATTTTTCCTGTCCCCAAATAAACACATGAACTTATGTTAGAAGCACAACCACTTGGAAACTTCTAAACTTTATTATTTTACTTGCATTTGTTTCTTGCAATTCTAACTCCCTCCTCTTGTACTGCTCCTTCTGGTCCAGTCTTGCTTTGTCATTTTCTTTTTGTTTTTTTCTTGATATCCCGAACAATAGTAAATATATTATCAAAATACTTCTTCTCAATTTGCATAACATTTAGTATATGTTTAATCGGATTGGACCTTTAGTATGGAAGATCCCAAAAAATACACTGCTTCATCCAGTTATGTGTAATGCCAAAATCTGGAAGATGACTTGAGGCTAGTTTTGGTCTTCCAGTGATCTTTAGTACTTTATTGATCATCTGCAATATATCGCTTCCACTTATCCTTGGGGGTAAACTTGATCTTTTGACTATATTTTTGAAAAATGCATCTTTATTCCTTCGGAATGGGTGATCACATGCTAAGAACCTTGACTGAAATATGCTCTCGCTCATAATTAACTCGAATCTGGCTCTCGTTGTCACCACTTGATTGAAATAAGTGATAGGTCGTTGACGGTGCATGATGATTACTCTTAACCCATAGCTTGAAGCATCTACCTTTATAATGAATGGTTGGTTGAAATCAGGTAACGTTAACACTGGTACACTTGTCATGACCTTCTTTAATTTCACATAGGCCCGAGTTGCCGCTCAATTCGCTGAAAATTATACCTTTTTCAATTGTCCTGCCTACAGCTATGTAATCGAATTGTAACGCTACATAAACTTTCGATAGTATCCTGTATTTCTCATAAATCCTTTCAACACCTTCAATGGTTCTGCCAACACTCCTGTAACTAACACCACATGTCTTCAGTACTTCACCTTAGGTTAGGAAAATGAACACTTCTCTAAGTTAGGGTAGAGCTGGTGCTCACTAAGTACTTCCAACACCTTCAAATGATCATGTCTTCTTCCAAGGAAAGATTGTATATTTGGATATCATCAAAACACTAACACAGAGAAAAAGGTTGGAACACCTTATTCATCAGTGATTGAAATATAGTCGATGCGTTGGTGTGCCCAAATGGCATAAGAAAAAAATTGTTATGACCCCATGAGTTCGAAATGCAGTCTTGCACACATTTGTCGGCCGTATTCAAATATGTTAGTATCTTGACTTGGAGAGTATCGTAACCCTAAACACCTCTTCCAATAGCTCATCGATCACTAGGATAAGAAATTTGTCAGGTACTGTTTCCTTATTCACTGTCCAATAATTTGCATATAAATGCTAACTTCCATTCTTCACTAGTATGACTGGGCTAAAGAAAGGGTTCACACTATTAACATGACCTCTAACATCTCTCGGATCTATCTTGTCCTTCTGTATTCGGGGTAGCAGTATGGGCACACATTGATGGGTGAAACCCTTGGTCTTATGGTTATTGCATACTCGTGTTCCCTCCAAAGTGGTAATCAACATGACAATTAGCAAACTTCTACAAATTATTGTAGGAGTTTTTTGATCGGTGTCAGAATCTCGTACAACTCCGTATCATGCGTCTCTTTCGTGCCATGCAACTCAATCAAGAATCTTAACCCTACGTCTTGTATTACCCTACTCATGGTCTTGAGTGTTACAAAGAACTTGAATAAACTAAGTCTTTACGACACCCCAACATCTTGGCTCCCACTTGGAACTCCATCATCGAGTTTCCAATTCACCCCCCCCCAAAGGAGTGCAATCATTTCATACCAAATATCATAGTAGTGCTTCCTAATCCAAGGGAAGAAAACCTTCTAAGTGTTTCTGCCCGAGTCCACTCTGATTTGTTTACTTGACCAAATGTAGGCAGCCACAGGTTTGTTTGAAACTTCACAATTTATTCATCATTTCATCCATTTCTGATTTGTCTCACCTCTCTCTTTAATTTCTCCTCAAAAGAATCTTCTTTTTTGGCCGCCATTACTCTTAGCATGATTTTTTTTTTATTACGAATGTGGAACTCCTATATGCCGTGATCTCATCACGGGCTTCCCAACAGTGTATCGCGAGGTTCATCATGAAGGTGGTGCCAAGGAGACACCATGTGTGTTGCAATATTGTCACCTTCCCAACTAGCTTGAATCTTGACTGTATTAGATGTTTGCTTGATTGTTTCCCTCAAATCTCAACTATTTTGCAAGGTTTGTTCACGAAACGCCACGATGACGTTGGCTTCCCTACTAGCTCGAATCGTCATAGTATCAGAAGTTTGGTCGTGATGTTCCGCTTGTTTGAATATCAATGTCGAGGCTTTCTTGTCTCTTCTGGTTACTGCTCTCCAAATTCTCTAGTACTCATTCACAGTTCCAAAGGACTGATTCCAATTTAATAGGAACGAGATAAAATTCCACAAAAATGAGGGCAAAAACTAAAACAAAATAATATAATCTCAAATATATGAAAAGATAAACACCTATAATACAAGAGATAGGCGATCTCTCCCAAACTCTAACTCTTAAAATTCAAGACAACAAGCACATGCCTTATCCCTAATCATATTAAGCCCTATTTATCCTAAATAATAATAACTAACAAATGACTAAGCCCTTTTAGCTTTGCATCTAAAATAGGTCATCAAATTATTTGACAGGCTTGGCGTGGCAGAAAGTGTCGTCAAATTCGGTCTAACATTTTTTTTGTGAGATGTTAAAAGTTTTGAGTGTTCTAAATGTAATTATAAAAGTTACAAGTGTTAGATTTATAAATACATAAGAACTGTGTAGTCTTTATGTGTATGCCCTTTTATAAAGTAAGCTATATTTTCCTTGATACCTACTTTTAGTTGCTTTTCCTCTTTTATACAATGCAATTTATATGAGCCTTTTTTATACTAATTATTTAAATTACGTTTTAAGTTATATAAAGCTTAGTGCATAATTACAATTCTACACCATATCAATTTTTATGCATATGCTCTAATATGTATGTAGATCAAAATAATTAAATATTAACATTTTATTTCATCAAAAATATTTTAAATATTGACAATTACATTTCATTTAAGAAGCTATTTTGGGAACGGGAGCATCTAAAATATTATACCATTTAAGCTACGTGCAATTCCATTTCCTTTTTCAATTTGTTTAAATTTTAGGCAGTTGTTTATAATAACATCCTCAACTAGTACCATAAAAGGTGGCCCATTTGATGACTCATTCATTATTTTATTTGATTATCATTTTATTTCTTTCATTGATTTGAATCATTTTTAAACTTTCACGTAAATGCAATGTATAAAATATTATTAAAATTTTATTATAACACTTTCGTGCTTGCAGTGAGATATAATTTTTTATTTAATTATATCAATTAATGTCTTGATGTGAAACATTTCAAACAAAGTCCTAGTTGAAATAATATAAGTCAAATAATGTATTTAAATTTAAAAGAGCCATAGATAACGCAAAGTAGGAATGCAATTACTCATTTTAATCTTTAGATGATTCTTTTTGTACCTTAATTTCCAGCCTCCACTTTCTCTAGCTTAATACTTATTTACATTTCTTTTATTTAAGTATAAATGTTTACAATTTAATATTGTCTTATATTCTTAAGTAATTGACTATATTTAATTTGCTAAATTTAAATTCCTTTAAGCTTTCTAATTTTGGAACTTAATATTTCTAAATTAATTTCATAACTTAAAAGGCATAATATTCATTTTATATTATTTCTAATTTAATCTATCATTGTCCTCCATTCAAAACCCTGAAATATTTTTTAAAATATAAATCACTCTAGGGTTTAAATATTTACCAAAAGAAAATACATAAATGTTGAATCATACTTGAATTTTTTTTCTTCTTTTTTTAAAATCAATGATGCCTTTATATCTTTTTTATTTTTGCACTATTGAGCTTTTAATTGTTGACATTATTAAAAAAAATATTTATTAATACTTAATAAATTTAAAATTAAAATATCTATTTTTGAATTTAAAATAAATGCTAACATTTAATTTGACTTGTTGGTTTTGGCTCTGCCTTCTAGACCCAACTGCGTGCACAAAAAGCATTAACTAGACTCTACTCTTGCCCGAACACGCACTCGCTCTTTGTTGATGACTAGTGTCCTTAACTTGCTTGATTGCCCGCCCTTTGTTGATAACTAGGGCCCTTTCGCTAACTTGATTGCTCACCTACTTGATTTTCGGTTTCCCAATGCGGTCATTCCACCTCACATAGCTCATCTGTCTTTCTCATGTTTGAACCCACACGACATCGACCGTTACTCAGCCTGTACTGTTCTGGCACGCGTTGTCTATCGGCCCAATGGCTTCATTTCTTGTGTGCATTACTCATCTCTGTACTTCACGGTGCTCATCAATCGTTCGAAGTAGTGCTCGCTCATTGGGGTCAGTTCATTCATTTGTGTCCCATGAGTCTCTTTTCATCAATTTTGATTAGCAAGACTGACAAGTTATTTCCTCTGAATTGAAGCAGCTGGTTCAACAAATTTTTGCTGTTGTTGATTGATTATTTCCATTTCTGCTAACTCTAATTAATACGCTGAAGAGCAATTGGAACACACATTATAAAGCAAGCCTTTGACTTGACAATTCCTATCAATTTACCAAGATAGTAATGCCTTCAAGTAGCTTGACTTGATGTTCTAGTCTCATCAGGCGGTGGATCAGTCATCGATTCATCGAGGAGCTGGACATTATTTTAAATTTTTGTCTAGCATAATCCTAAAGTGGTTTCCCTCCCTCTCTCTCTCTCTCTCTCTCTCTCTCTCTCGCACGCGCCCATTCAGCCGTCAAGCTAAAATTATTATGTTTTTTGAGTTTTTGGGTCCTTACACAATTTGTTTTGTTGCACATTCAACGTAATTAAGACATACCTAAATTAAATAAATCTAGATTCATTTGACCATGATGATTCTACATTATTTTACCTAGGTTGAATGAAACGCTTCTTTGAATAATTGAAAGGTGCTGTCATAGCAATGGTGGATGTTGATTTCGATAATAGATACTTGAACAACAATAGCACTAGTAATTTTCTCTGCGTAAGGATTCTGGGGCTTCAAGTCATGAATTTGGCTTATATCATGATTCATTTTAATAATTTGGGAAGAATCCCGTAAAAAACTGTGACCGGTGATAATATGAAATCAATTTATAAGTTTCGAACCAAGTAATTGCATAGGAGGCTAAGTAACATCATCCTGGTAATCTCAATTATTGGTGGTGAATTTAAAAATATCCATACGTTATGCTACTATGACTATCTATATTGTAGTCTAACTTTGAAAATAATGGAAATATAAAATTAACCTTTGACGGGACCTTTGATAGGACGGGCTAAAATAAAAGTTAGGGAATAGTTTGCATTTCCATTTTTAAAGGTTGAGCGGCAACACTAGTAGACTCAAATTTGGGGGCATTTCAATTTTTGTAGCAGGCTTTTGATTAAACTTTTAGTCAAGAAGAACCTGATCCTGTGTATTAATATCTTTTCATATGTTAAGTTTTTTCATTAAATACATAAGATACACTTGAATAGCATCATAGATATAATTTTTAAAAAAGCCTAATGTGCCACACATTATCTCAAATCACTTTTAGTCATGATACCTTTTTGAGGCTTTCCTTCACATAGATTATGACACCCATGTCAACGACACCTCTGATTCACAACAAAATTGTGCATACACAAAGTCCATGGACGTCTCTCAACCTCATTGTTCACCTGCTCTTGCTGCGTTCTCTTTCCTATGCACAAACACGGGTCTCAGCACTTGTTTTACACATGTGTGCCATTGCCGCTGACTTGAGTTTTCGATCTCCTGCCTTCTTGCCTTCATCTCCTAACCGTTTGA
>JXCR01144157.1:53403-67599 GCA_002079205.1 Phalaenopsis hybrid cultivar | reverse complement strand
CAAATGACCTAGAAAACTTAAACTCTGCTACAACGAGGAGCTCGGAGCTTACATGGTGGGCAACCCGACCATCCNAAACTTAGTTTTTTTGAGTTCTCTGTGATCAGGGATATTTTATAAAAATAAAATAATATTTAAAATAAAAACGTAATTTTTGGCCTGTTTTAAATATTTAAAATAATTAAAAATTCATAAAAATCACAAAAATAATAAAACTCATGGAATTATTCTAAATTACTTCCTAATTACTTAGGAACAACTAGAATATTTTTCCTGACTTTCTAAATAAAGATATTGAATTTTAAAGCTTAAAAAATAATTTTTAAAGTCTAAAGAATGAGTATACACTAAAATAAATCCAGTAAATCAAATAAAAATAAAAAAAATATAAAATTTGCCTCTCTGAGTTTTTTGATCTTGGGGAGATTTTTTAAAAATATAAAACTTAATTTTCCTCACTTAAAATATTTTATTTTTACTAAATAACCCAAAACTTAAAATAATTCTAATAAATCACAACAAATTCAAAAAATTGTGAAATTGGATCGAAACACTTCTCCTGTCTAAGTCTACCTCCAGTAAAAATTTCAAGGGATTATAATTTACCTTGGTCAAGTTAGGAATTTTCGTTGAAAAATCCTTTTTTTGCATAAAAATAATTATGAAAATTAAATCAAATTTTGAAAAATCACCTTTTCTCCTCTGATGTCTCAATTGACCCATGAGTGAGGTAAGATAAAAATTTTAAAGTCATTTGAATTGAATTTGAGAAATTATGAAGTGTTAGAGCCATAGGGGCAAATGTGTAATTTTGGAAATTTAGCCTTAATTAACATTTAGGCTTAAGTCAAGGAGGGGAATGGGTAACCTTTGATCTTAATCAATTTATTTGATGTTTGAAACACAAGGGGTTAATTGGTAGAAATCAATTTCATTTTCCTCATTTAAAAGATAAGTTAATAAATTTCTAAATTATTAATGTTTGGTAGTTTATTCAGATTAAATGATCCTAGACTTAGGGGTATGACTTTTAAAGTTAATAACTATTCAATTTAATACCCCTACTTCGATTTTCAAATAAATACCAAATCATGAATCATGAACACCAAAGTTTAACAAAACTAATTAAGACACTCACCTAGGTCTTAAGGGTTTAGTGGTGACTTAGGCTAAATCAAATTTGCCTAAAAAAAAGGATTAGAGAAATAAACATAATTATATGAAACATCCTTGAAATGCCACTAAGCCCAATTAGGATTAAAATTTGGCTACGTGTTCAAATAACACTAACTTGCCCCTTTAAGGGTCTTAACCCACATAATTCTTAAATTAAATGATAAATGATAATTATCCTATTCTTAGGGATAATTGAGACATCAACGTTCACTATGTATTAAGGGTATTTACAGGATGAACCATTAATCAACATACTGAGTTTAAATGGACTCGAGGCTTTTCACTAGTTGGTGAGAGAGAGGCATGGACCTGCATCCTCCTCTTAACTTGTTGGATACCTCAGAGGCCTATTAAAACTTAATATGCTTCGCTCAATGAAATCATCCTTAATTAAACTTTTAAGATATGACATAGGGTTAGGAAAATTACCAAAATTTTACCTTTCCTGCACTTCATAAACTGCCTTAAAATGCATTTTAAGTTTCAGGTGGTGGAACGAGAAGACTCGTCAGGTATACTTTTACAGTTTTCAGCGTTGTTTCTCTTGTACTTTCATACTGTACTTTTATACCTGTAAATTTGCATGTTAAACAAAGATGTCACCCTGCATGAAAACTAAAACCATCAGGATAGCCACATAACTAAAACAGAAACCCAAAATTAATAAAATTTACCGCCACAACATTCAAAATATAAAATAACTCAAAATTTAATCACAAACATCACACAAAACCACAACTTCAATTAAATTAAGATGTCTCAATCGATCGGGAATCCCTCGGAGGAGGTAACCTACGGTTGCTAACGAGGCTTCCCACGGTTTAAATAAAATGAACTCATTAAGTTGAGTTTAGTAAGTTCATTTAGACTAAGTGAATCCAATAGAAAATAGTGATGTCGGAATGAGGGAACCATAGGATCCTAACCGCTGTTGCTCTAATCAACTTTAATATGCTCTCATAAAATTTAATAAACTTCAACCATAGGGCCACCTGATTTGACATTATAACTTGACACACTAGATAACTCAAACTCGTTGCGGCAACTTCAACCATAGGGCCACCTGATTTGAATTATAACTTGACACACTAGATAACTCAAACTTATCGCGTTCAACCATAGGGCCACCTGATTTGATATTATAACTTGACACACTAGATAACTCAAACTTGTTGCTCAACCATAGGGCCACCTGATTTGATATTATAACTTGACACACTAGATAACTCAAACTCGTTGCGACAAGAAGCTTGGAGCTAGCATGGTGGGCAGCACGGCCATCTTTTACAACCAAACTTGTCTCCCCCAGCTAAACTAATCTTCCTTCCTTAGACTTAAACAACAAAGCCATAGGATTTCGAGGTTGCTTGCTTATGCAACGTAAATCCTTACCTTATCTTTAGGCCTTTATATAGCCCCACTATATAATGTAAGCCCTAACTCGTCTTAGGATTCTTAGGTTGTCGTTTGTCACGACCTAAATCCTCACATCTTTCAGGCTATTTTTTGTAATCATTTCACACGAATGTAAGCCCTAACTAATGAAATTTGCAAGATGAAACACTTAAATTTTCTCCTCTAAATTGAAGCCAAATACTAGGATAGCTTGGGAAGTCAACGGAGTTCTTCTCTGAATCCATGACATCCCCTAGTCCTTCTTCCTTTGGATTCTATAATAAAATGTTCCAAATTTGAACTAATCCCCTTTCACACCTCTACGTCCGATCTCATTGAAGAGTCCTACCCTTTGAAATTCCTTGAAGATAATATTTCCTGATTTTTATCAAGAGTCTTTTTAGGTGAGTTTGGTCATTTAAGATGTAATTAACTATAGGGGCTTTCCCTTATAGGAAGCATATCCAAACCCAGCTTAATATAAACCCTATTTAATCCATTATATTAAATAGGGGAACTTGTCGGCAAATACAAAGGTTTCGCAGACCAAACGGACATCATACTTTCCTTAGTTTATTTGATCGAGCCTCATCCTCAAGTCCTGTGTTTATCCTTTGGGATAGATACAGGATTTGAGGTATAGTGCTATTTCATTTTAAACTATGAAAAATAAGGGGTCAGTTTAATTTCATATTTCAACGTCCTTCCGAAGCGGGTGACCGGATTTTGTTTCCGGTGACCGACACCTTCTTACGGGAAACCCAAACAAAACATCCCCAAAAAAGCGCCGACAGCTTCTGGTGACTCCGTTGGGGACACGCCTCTCTCTCCATACAAATCAAGAAATATTATCTTCACACATCGGTAATATGTCCATGTCCCTCTTGGACCAAACTACCCTTCTTCCGTTAGCATACTTTACCCATTTCTACCTTGGGAAAGTATAGTCAACTCCTTGGACTTCAGGATTAGCTGTTCAACCATCTTTGAACAGAGGGGTTCAGAAAGCCACTAAGGACTCTTTACATTTTTATGTGGGGTCAGACCCCCAATAGGTGTGTTGGTGGATTAACTCTACCTGGGTATTTTTCTGCCACGAATTGGGTCACGTGCTGGGTCCTGAACTTTCTCACAACTCCTTTTCACATTTGTTTTGTTGTTTCGCAAATTAAACCAAATCGTGTTATGTTGTGTGCACTTCAAAATATTAATCAATTTTACACCCTTTTAAATAAAGATGTTAAAATTACCTGTAAATTAAGACCTGCCCGGTCTACAAAGTAACCTCTATTTTCAGTGCTTGCACTAAGGATTACGAGGTTTTTGGCCATGTAGCTAACCCTAAAACTTTCTGTTTTAAAGCCCGATGCGATGGCTTACCCAACACTGACCTTTTCTTGCAACCTGCCGACGGATCGCAACGCCTGTAACGTCGCTCCCACCATCAAGTTTGGAGCCGGATTTGAAGACCTTGAGGTTATCCTCGGGAAAGCCCCGTTTGTGGTAATGAAGATCGCTACCCTGGAAGTTCAAGAGCCGCCTCCAGAACTCAGTTTGAACTGCCTTCAAGATTTCCTTGCCGGCAAGAAGGCTAAAGTTGTCGTCATCAAACCTGCTATCCCCGCTGCTGCTAAGGGGAAGGAAGTGATGATTATCAAAGAATCGGCTGAAGTATTAATTGTTCTGCCACCAGTGTTTGAAATTTGGTTCAGCTCAAGGTTTGCACCGCTGACCCGAACTCAAAGGAGGAACCACAATAGGAGAGTTTGGAGGGCCATCAAAGCCCAGAGTCCTGAAAACACACCTGATGAGGAGGAGCCTCATCAAGTTTAAGAGGTATTACCGGAGATTTACCCCCTCTTGCGAGCGAGTAGATTCCATCCTCTGAAAGATACTGATGGATATGAGAGTATCCGAAAGATTGCTGCTAAAAATTCTCATCACCTCATCGACATGGTGAGGAGGGAAAGAAATTCAGTCCCATCACCCGAGTTAGAGCAGTCTTCAGAAGGCTTGCTATTAAAGAAGGGTGTTCTGTTAGTGAATTACTTAAACGAGTGGGACATACAATTTTCCCTCGTATGAAGAATGAAATTTTGAAGGATATTAAGTCCGCTAGAAAATCTCGTAGGTCGACTATAAAGTCACCAACTCGTGTTCCCGTCTGGCTCCGTTTGGGAAACCGAGCCGATACTACTATGGTCACCACCGATCATACCACCACCAGGACCTCAGGTCGCCGACCGATTAAGTCAAAACTGGGTTCGAGAGGTTTACCCATTATTCCTGCAATCATGGAAAGAAAGACAAGACGATTACCTGACACTGTATCCGGTCTACACCACGGGGAGCATACCTTCCCTCGACATACTGATGTCTTTACTAAGACGCCCCGTCCTGAGGCATCATCGTCAAAAAGGAAGAAGGTATAGGTACCTAAGGTCGCTGCACCGATACAGTTCAGTGAGCCTGCAAGACAGGAAGCAAAACCAGTGCCTGAAATATCCGACATCATCGCGACAATAGCCAGCAAGATGGAGGAACAAGTTGAAGATTTCCATCATGGTCCTCCAGATCTTAAAGCAATCAAAGAATCAATAATTGAAGAAAAATTCGAGAAACTCAGGATTGAGATTTCTGAGTTGGCTCGAGAACATGGAGTTTCCGTCGATAGTGACAATGAGGAGTTTGATTACAATGATTACTTGTTGGAAGATTTCATGGATGTCCATGTGATCGAAGCCAGAGCTACCACATCTGCGCGTGAGGCTCAACCTCACTCTGAAGATAACGCCGTAGATGAGCTGCGTAGGGCTATGCTCCTCAGGAATGAACAAGTTGTTCTATTAGAGAAAAGAATAGAAGAGATGACTGCAGCTATGACCGCCATGGCCACCATTCAAGGGCAATCACAAGCACCAAGATTGGCTTCTCCAGAGATTAACCAGCCAAAAATCATACACATCGTAGATGAAAGAAGGGAGGCTACTTTGATAGATAAAGAAGAACAACCAAAGAAGGATTCTCCGTCAAGTGCCAAGCCAGAAAAAGAGTTCAAGCAAATGGTTGAACAAGTACGGGATGCCTTAGCCCAGTCCAAGGGCGGTAAATAATTTTAAAAGGTAGACCTTATCCCGAAGAATTCGATGTCGTGCCTTTCCCCAAGGGCTTTGTGACCCCAAACTTCAAGATATTCGATGGGACTGGAAATCCCAGACAACACATAGAATATTTTCAAGCCAATTGTGGTAACACAAGGAATAACAAAGCTCTACTCTGTCAGCAGTTCGTCAGCAGCTTGTCATGGATTGCTTTCGACTGGTACGCCAACCTGCCCAACGGGTCAGTTAAAAAATTTTCTGAGTTGGAGCAGTTATTTGTGAAAAGATTTGCTGGGGCACAGCATCATGTGTCTATTGGAGAACTCGTGATGGAGAAGCAGAAGCCTAGTGAAGCCTTAACATATTATATTTTGAGGTGGAGAAATCTTAGCATGAAATGTGAACCTCAGCTAGAGGAACATCAAGTGATTAAGATTCTACTCAAAAGCATTCATGGGCCAGTAGCTTTCATGCTTAAGGGAGTCACCATCAAATCCTTCGAGAAGCTACTCAGTAAAGCCAGTAGTCTTCAAGAAGAAATGAAACACATGGAGCCACATAAAAAGGCTAAGGTAACCAGAGTATTCAAAAAGAAATTAGGGATAGTCGCAACTGTCGATAAAGGAAAGCAGCCAATAAAGATATATGCAGAAGATCATCGTCAGTCTTCATCACAGTACCATTTGAAACAGACCAGCCAATCCAACCAACGGTCGTCCCAAGAAGGATCACCTCAAACAGCCGGAAAAAGAATATCCCTGTTAGAGTGACAGAAAGTTTTTTATTCCTTCAAAGATGAATCTGTACCTAAAATATTAAAAAGCTTGATGAAGAAACTTGTTTACTCCTTCAAAGATGAAGCTGTACCTAAAATATTCAAAAGCTTGATGAAGAAATCAAGAATTCAAACTGCCTGATCCAAAGAAACCCGAAGAGGTGGATAAGAAGAATGAACCAAATTATTGTCCGTACCACCGGTTGCTTGGGCACACTATAGAGAAATGCTTCATCTTTAAAGAATGGATCTAAAAGAACCTCAAGGAAGAGAATATAACAATTCCAAAAGAGTATTTGAGAGAACCTAAAAAAGGTTCCATAAACATGGTTTCAATTGAACCAATCTCCCCAATAGATCCATATGTCGGAACAGATGGATGGAGTACAACTTGGGATGAACTCAAGAGGGTCCTCAATTGGATACAAGATTCATTGAAACAAGCTTATACAAATACCGAAGAAGGATGGAATGAAGTATGGAGTAGATCATCCAAGAAGATACTGAACAAGCTACGGTCTGCATCAAAATTCCATTCAGAGTCTGCAGCATACCGAGCCCGAGATGAAGATTTCACCAAAAAATCTGTCATCTTTAAGGACAAAGAACAAGAAAAATAAAAGCTTTACTGTCATGACCAATAGCACGAGGGGTAGGATAGGGGCTGCCTCTACCAGATTGGTTGTCTCGGATTTAGGGAAGAAAGTCCTCGAACCCTTAACCTTGAATGATTAACTTTTTGTCCCTCCGGGGTCTTATGAATATAGTGGTTGTGATTTCGGCTACGTTTTGACTATTTATGGTAATAACGTGACTGAATATGACAAAGCTATTTGCGATCTCGATCCCCAAAATGATCCTCAAATCATACTTGAGTCCGATGAACTTTTTGTCAAGTCTAAAGAGGACATCAACAATAGTGCTTACGACAGCACTGATAACGAAGAGCCAACTCTCGAGCGTCATGGTGCACCGCTCGCCATCAACTTAGATCTCACCGACGAAGAGGAAAAGACACCGAAAGATTTAATAATGATATCTCAAAAAGAAAAAATCACAAAAGTTAACTTGAGGAGCGGGAAAGTGTTATCACCAAGAACAGCTCCAGCAAGGAAAATAGATAATGACTCGAGAAGAGATACCCCCACCTCCGCCAGTGGAAGAACCACATAACCAAGATAAAATTAGAGGATCATACAAAGTAGATTAGAACGTGCTAGCTCATCTTAGGAAGTTGCTTGCCCGACTAAGCATCTACGACGCTCTGATCCTGTCAAAGGAGAGGAGTGAATCTCTTGCTACAGCTTTGCTAGATCCATAAATTTTGCTTAGCTCAGTTGGCTAGCACATCCTCAGATGAAGTTTGCTCATTGAGAGAACAGTCAGGAGTAACCTTTACTGACGAAGACTTGCTGCTCGGTACTGCCGACCACAACCGTCCGCTCTACATCTCCGTCAACATTGGCAGATTTGTGTTATCCAGAGTTTTAGTGGATCCTGGAGCATCTCTTAACTTGATGATTCTACGGATGTTAGCATATTTGGACTTCGACGTTCAGGAGCTCATCCCCGATAAGATGATGTTAAGAGGATTCAACCAAAAGGGAGAAAGAGCCCTTGGATCAATCTCATTACTTATGAAGGTTGGAGAACTTGTAACAACCGTTAAAATTCATATCATCGACGCCGAGACCTCTTTTAATACTCTATTGGGTCGACCTTGGATTCATGAGCACAATATGGTTCCATCATTCCTACACCAGTGCATTAAATACCGAAAAGATGGTCAAGAAAATTACATCAAGGGAAATTTACAAACATTTTCAGTACATGAAGTTGGTATCCATGAAGATGCTGCCTACTACGCGCCTCCAAAGAAGACAGTCTTCTCATGAAGTTGGTATCCATGAAGATGCTGCCTACTACGCACCTCCAAAGAAGACTGTCTTCTCGCACGGAAGTTGGTATCCATGAAGATGCTGCCTACTACGTGCCTCCAAAGAAGACTGTCTTCTCGCGTATCCATGAAGATGTTGCCTACTATGCGCCTCCAAAGAAGTCTGTCTTCTCGCACAAAATTTTGACACACAAAGATAAAGATTCAGAAGGATCACAAAAAGAAGGCCATACAAATCCACTTCAACGACCTTCTACCACTCCCCTACATCGAGTTGGTGGAGGTTCTTCTAGTTCACGCACCCGTGGTCAAGGCCGGGGACGCGGACGAGGAAAGATCAATTTAATTGTTGAGCGGACTAGGCCAACTATCAATATTGGTGATGAAGACAGTTCTGAAGATGAAGTAATAATGATAAAACAGAAGAAACCTCAGTATGAGATATCCCTAGAAGTACAGAGAGGAATGAATATGAAACAATGTATGATCGGATAAACCACTATGTGGATACTATGAGCCTCACTCTGATTCTCCCTCAAAAGGTCGAGAGTTTGGAGATTAAGGAAGTCTGTAGTGTTGGTTCAAAGCCGATCAGAATTTACCGTGCTTCTACCTCTACTGAGCTTAAAAACATGTAAATTTGGATGTTGATTCTAATCAATTAATGGAATTGCCTTTTGGTTACTTCTCACCATTTGTTCAAAAATTAATTCAACAGGGACATTTACCAAAACAAATACCGAAAGATAAATTTCAACTCTTTGAAAAATTGTGGAGTACTAAAAGACGAGCTCCCAATTCAAAAGAAGGTCTCGGATTTGGTACAGTTGGACCAGTCGATGATTCTGAATTTTGCATGGTTGCTACTAGTGAGTCAGAAGAGGATTGTCTCGATATAGAGGATGACTATACTGATCAGCCAATAGAAGATGCTCCGCCAGAATTTGAGGAAGAAATTAAATCTACTATCGATGAATTGAAAGAGATTAACCTCGGGACTAAAGAACGACCCCAACCTACGTTTATAAGTTCTCTACTTGATGACAAAGAGTCTGCAGAACTGGTCAAATTAATAGCAGAGTTCAAAGATTGCTTTGGATGGATCTATGACGAAATGTCAGGGTTGTCAGCAGATGTTGCAGTCCATAAACTTGGGGTGGACAGGAATGTAACCCTAGTAAAACAAGCTCCCAGGGNACGAAGATTTTTGACGACCTCATTCACAATCAAGTAGAATGCTACGTGGATGATCTGGTCATCAAAATTAAACAAAAAATTGTCCATTTGTACGATTTAAGGATTGTGTTTGAACGGTTACGACGATATGACCTTAAAATGAATCCCTTAAAGTGCGCCTTTGGCGTCACCTCCGGGATATTTCTAGGCTTTGTTGTCCATCATCGGGAAATCGAGATCGTCCGGCGTCACCTCCGGGAAATTTCTAGGATTCGTTGTCCGTCATCGGGGAATCGAGATCGATCTGGATAAGATTAAAGGCTATCTTGGAAATGCTCCAACTAAAACCTTGAAGCAGTTACGTTCCTTCTAGGGGAAGTTGGCATATCTGAGACGCTTTATTTATAATCTCTCAGGTAGTTGTCAGCCTTTCTCGGCATTAATTAAAAAGGACGCCAAATTTATTTGGGAAGAAAATGCCAGCAGGCCTTTGAGGACAATAAACAATATTTGATGACACCTCCTGCTTTGGCAGACCCTATCCCAGGGAAACCATTGATACTTTATACCGCGACTTTGGATGACTCTCTTGGAGCCCTCTTAGCCCAAGTCATTGAGGAGGGAAAAGAAAATGCTCTCTACTACTTAAGTCATCGTCTAATACCGACAGATGTTAGGTATCCACCTATTGAGAAGCATTGTCTGACATTAATTTTCGCAGCTCAAAAGCTTAGATACTACATGCTTTCTCATAAGATCACCCTAATTTCAAAAGTTAATCTATTGCAATATTTGATGACCCAACCAACACTCTCAGGACGTTTAGCAAGATGGTCAATGATCTTATTGAAATTTGATATAACTTTTGTGCCCCTCCATGCTATCAAGGGACAGATTTTAGCAGACTTTCTCGCTGCACACCCACTGTCAGCTGGGTCCTCTCTCAACGACGAATTACTAGATGAGCAGATACTACAGATGGAATTTTCCAGTGCGCGGCGCTGGGAAATGTACTTCGACGGTGCTTCATCAGCCAAGAAAAATAAGGGATTAGACACAGTTATACCAGGCAAGGCAAGGATCGGTTTGATCTTTATCACGCCAGATAAGGGTATGTTGAGGTTTTCCTACCACCTGACGGAGCCATGTATCAACAATGAAGCAGAACATGAAGTATTAATCACCGGATTGGAATTGGCAATTTTGATGCATATAACGAACATTACCATTTATGGTGACTCTCAACTTGTCATCCAGCAAGTCGCCGGACAATACCAAATTCTAAAACCAAGATTTATACCAGGCAAGGCAAGGATCGGTTTGATCTTTATCACGCCAGATAAGGGTATGTTGAGGTTTTCCTACCACTTGACGGAGCCATGTACCAACAATGAAGCAGAACATGAAGTATTAATCACCGGATTGGAATTGGCAATTTCGATGCATATAACGAACATTACCATTTATGGTGACTCTCAACTTGTCATCTAGCAAGTCACCGGACAATACAGAATTCTAAAACCAAGATTAGCAGAATACCATCTTTACGCGATGAAGCTCCTGGAGCAGGTTCCTGAGGTGACT
This sequence comes from Phalaenopsis hybrid cultivar, assembly GCA_002079205.1. Classification (NCBI taxonomy): domain Eukaryota; kingdom Viridiplantae; phylum Streptophyta; class Magnoliopsida; order Asparagales; family Orchidaceae; genus Phalaenopsis; species Phalaenopsis hybrid cultivar. The sequence goes on along the minus strand of JXCR01144157.1, from coordinate 56,495 downwards.
TTCTACCGGATTCCTCAGGGAGATAATGCTCATGCTGACGGCTTTAGCAAAACTCGCTAAGGAAATGGCGTGTCCCCCGGAGGATTCCATTGAAGTCACGGTGCAAGGAAGACGAGTCTTGTCTTGAAGCGACTTCAAAATTCTACACAAGCTTGGAAAAGAAGAATCAATAAATGCAGTTGCAGGCATTAACGAAGATTGGCGTAAGCCATTAATAGAATATTTGCATACTGAAAAGCTGCCAGAAGACAATTCTGAGGCGGACCACATCACAAGAAGGGCTATGTCTTACGCCCTGGTGGGAAATGTTCTCTACAAAATATCGTTCAACAAATGTGGCTACGGTGTTTGAGCAGAGTCGAGGCACAAAATATTGTCAAAGAAGTACATGCCGAATTATGTGACGCTCACCAGTCGGGACCAAAAATGAAAATGAAGATTAAAAGATTATTGGTCAGCAATGATGTCCGATTGCATGGATACTGCCAAAAGATGTCACCAATGCCAAGTGCATGGGGTGATCTTACACCAACCTCCGAATGTGCTACACCCAACTCTTGCCTCGTGGCCATTCGAGTGTTGGGGCATAGACATAATAGGTCCGATAGACCCTACATCTTCTAAAGGACACAGATTCATACTTCCCGCTACAGATTACTTCTCCAAATGGGCAGAGGCAGCACCGTTACGTGAGGTTATGGCACAACACGTCCTTCAAATTTTCAAAAGTCAAATCGTCTACAGTTTGGAAGTACCTCGAAGAATAATCTCTGACAATGGGACAACTTTCAAAAGCACAAAGATCAACAATTTTGTCAGAAGACATGGGATAGAGTGGAGATACACTACATATTACTATCCCAGAGCAAATGGTCTGGCTGAAGCCTTCAACAAGACACTGGTACATATTTTGAAGAAAACACTGGATGAAAATCAAAGGGCTTGGCATAACAAGCTGTTAGAAGCCCTCTTGGCCTACCAGACGACTTTCAGGACTCCCACTCAGTGTACACCTTACATGCTCGTGTACAGGACTGAGGCCGTGCTACCGCTAGAGATCCAGACACCATCTCTTAGAATTGCCGTTGCCAACCAACTCACAATAGAAGAAAGTACAAAACTCAGGCTTGAAGAATTGGAGAGTCTCGAGGGAATATGATTTGAAGCACAACAACATTTGGAGCTCTACCAAGCAAAGATGATACAAGCCCATGACAAATTGGTCCACCCATGGACATTCAAAATTGGTGACCTCGTACTCGTGCTCAAAAGACCTATTCTTGCTCGCCGTAAAATAGGTGGCAAATTCGAGCTAACTTGGGAGGGACCATTTGTCGTTGAGAAGGTTTATACAAAAGGAGCCTACCAGTTAGTGGACTTCCGGGGTGAAAGATCCATGTTACCGATAAATGGACGATAGCTGAAAAGCTATTACGCAGCCTGATGCCGCCTACCTCTGCTTGCCTCTACTTGCTTTGAAACTTTGAAACTCTGATTGTTTTAGGGTTATCTATGTGGCCAAATGTCTATGACCGGGTCCACAAAATGACAAATCTTCAACAATAAATAAAACACAAATAAAAGATAATTGTAATAAATAACAAAAAAAAAAATCTTTTGAAAATAAACCAATTGAAATTAAAACTTTAAAAACAAATTTTGAAAAATTAAATTGTCATAAAAACAGCAAGAAAATAAAACAAACTTGTTGACTGGATACTTCCGTTTTCGGAATTTCCTACTCTTTGTGCGCGCAGCACAACCATCGTTATCTACACTAACTCTCTACACATCCTCGCAGAGTTTCACATTCTGCACAAAGCTCAACGAAGCTCTACAAATCTTCTTCAAGATCAACCTTTTCACATAACACACTACCGCAAATTCAACATCACAAGCTCTTTGTAAATTTCAAATCACATCTTCAAATCAGTACCTAAATCTTGATTCTCATATCTTTGAATTGATACCTAAATTTCAATTCTCTCATCTTCGGGTTGATACTTACATTTCAATTCTCAATTCCGAATCAGTCCCAAATTTCTGATTCTTTACATTTTAGGTCGGACCTTACATTCCAACACCTTCTTTTGAGAATTGACAAATATTTCAATTCTTATTTCTGAATCAGTCTTACATTTTTCATTACATTTGAGGTTGGACCTTATATTCCGACACTCTCTTTTGAGAATTGACCTATAATTCAATTCTCATTCCTGAATTGACCTACATTTCAATTCTCATTCCTTAGTTGATCTATATTTCAATTCTCATTTCTGAATCAATCCTACATTTCTGATTCATTACATTTGAGGTCGGACCTTATATTTTGACACTCTCTTTTGAAAATTGACCAACATTTCAATTCTCATTCCTGAATTGACCTACATTTCAATTCTCATTTCCAAATCAGTCCTAAATTTCTGATTCATTACATTTGAGGTGGACCTTAAATTCCGATACTCTCTTTTGAGAATTGACCTACATTTCAATTCTCTTTCCTGAATTGACCGACATTTCAATTCTCATTCCTGAATTGACCTACATTTAAATTCTCATTTCTGAATCAGCCCTACATTTTTGATTCATTACATTTGAGGTCGGACCTTATATTCCGACACTCTCTTTTCAATTCTCATTCCTGAATTGACCTACATTTCAATTCTCATTTCTGAATCAGTCCTAAATTTTTTATTCTTTGCATTCGTGGTCGGTCCTTACATTCCGACACCTTCTTTTGGGAATTGACCTACATTTCAATTCTCATTTCTAAATCAGTCGTACATTTCTGATTCATTACATTTGAGGTCGGACCTTATATTCCGACACTATCTTTTGAGAATTGACCTACATTTCAATTTTCATTCCTGAATTGACCTACATTTCAATTCTCATTTTCGAATCAGTCCTAAAATTATGATTCTTTGCATTCGAGGTCAGTCCTTACATTCCGACACCTTCTTTTGAGAATTGACCTACATTTCAATTCTCATTTCTGAATTAGTCCTACATTTCTGATTCATTACATTTGAGGTCAGACCTTATATTCCGACACTCTCTTTTGAGAATTGACCTACATTTCAATTCTCATT
>JXCR01144157.1:39431-53284 GCA_002079205.1 Phalaenopsis hybrid cultivar | reverse complement strand
TTTCCGAATCAGTCCTAAATTTCTGATTCTTTGCATTCGAGGTCAGTCCTTACATTCCGACACCTTCTTTTGTGAATTGACCTACATTTTAATTCTCATTTCTGAATTAGTCCTACATTTCTGATTCATTACATTTGAGGTCGGACCTTATATTCCGACACTCTCTTTTGAGAATTGACCTACATTTCAATTCTCATTCCTGAATTGACCTACATTTCATATCTCATTTCCGAATCAGTCCTAAATTTCTGATTCTTTGCATTCGAGGTCAGTCCTTACATTCCGACACCTTCTTTTGTGAATTGACCTACATTTTAATTCTCATTTCTGAATTAGTCCTACATTTCTGATTCATTACATTTGAGGTCGGACCTTATATTCCGACACTCTCTTTTGAGAATTGACCTACATTTCAATTCTCATTCCTGAATTGACTTACATTTCAATTCTCATTTCTGAATCAGTCCTACATTTCTTATTCATTACATTTGAGGTCGGTCCTTACATTTCGACTCTCTCTCTCTCTCTCTCTCTTTTTGAGTTGATATTTGAATCTCAATTCCTTCCTTGGGGTCAACACTTACATTTTGACTCCCGTCCTTTGGTAAATCTTAGAAATTTCATAATTCAAAGTTCACTCTCTAATCCCCAGCGAGAGTCCCTACATCTCGGCTTAATTAAACACACACCTGCTAATTCCCCAACAGAAACAAATCATACACAACTCTACGCATACTTCTGGGTCTGTTGACTTAGGAGTTTCTATTGGTTTTTTTTGATCTCGTCGGTCAACGCCAATACGCGCGGTGTGCTTGCCCAACACACCACACCTATTGGGGGTCCAATTGTTGACCTCATTTTTGGTTGAGGTTTAGTTTTTCCTCTTTAGTAGCCTAGGGTCTAGCCATATGACTTTTCCTGTTGACTATTCCTAGAACACTAGACATGGAACCCTCACCATTAGAAGTTCTAACCCCTTTTTTACTCAACTTGAAGTTTCACATGTTGGTCACCTAAACACTTGTAGGTGGGGTCACTGTGGGGGAAACTCAGGATGAGTCACCCTTAGGATTGCTGGACCTTAGGGTTGACCTTGGGTGTTGGTCTGGAGCTAACACACTCACTACACTTATCTACACCCACATTCACTCACAACCCTTAGCTCACGGTTGACCTTGGGTGTTGGTCTAGAGCTAAGGCACTCACTACACTAATCTACACCCACAATCACTCACAACCCTGAACTCAAATCTCTAACCTAGATCCCTTGATCTTTTGGGATACTCATGTAGATGGTCCCCTAAATCTACTAGCCCTAGTGCTATGGTTTAGGAAAGGACCCAAAATGGGGTTTCCTTTGGTCCATAGCTTATTGGTGATGATTGGTACCTCAAATCTATAAAAATACCCATCTTGGCCTTTTACCCCTAATACAACCCCAAATTACCAAAATACCCCTCTTGGGCTCAAAATTCCAAAAATTCACAGAAAATCCCAATAAATCCTAAATATTCTTAATTTCATTTCTCTCAACTACCATATGACCCAATTTGGCTAATTTGACCATCTTTAAGAAAAATCCCCAAATTGCCCTTTAAAGACTCAAATTTCCCCAAATCCATCTTAAATGTCCATCAATTGGGTCTCAATTAATTCCAATCCTAAACTCAAATTAACTTTTTATATGACCAAACTAAACCAAATCCAAGCTCAATTGGTTAATCCTAAACTCAAATTCACTTTTGATATGACCAAACTAAACCAAATCCAAGCTCAATTGGTTCATGATTTGAGCCCAATTTTGATTTGGGTCAAAACCCCAATTTTGACCATATGACCTAATCTCACTAAATTAAACCCATAGCCTAGTCAATTGGCCTCAATTGATGTTATAAAATCTTGATAACATTCCTATACATAAAAATAAACAATAAATTGGCCTTGGTAAAGCCTCAAATCCATTTGATTTTGGCCTAAATAAAATTCCCAAATTTAGCCCTAAATTGGCTAAGTCCCCAAATTTCACCCAATTGATTGCCTTAATCTCCAAATTGGCATCCAATTCATGTTGATAACTCTACATGAGGTCCCTATTGACCATTTACAATAATCAATTTGGTCAATTCAAGTTCAAAACTCTTCATGAGGTCCCTATTGACCATTTAAAATAATCAATTTGGACCAGCCCAAGGCTAACCCAAGCTAGACCCAAGCCTAGCCCAACATGACCAAATTGATTAAAGCTCAAAATTCCTTCAAATTGACCTTTCACTTGAACTCAAAACCACTTTCATCCTTCACCAAAGTTGTTCCTTGTGATAATCTACATCAAATGCAATAATCAATTAAGCCAATTTACATGGCTAGCCTAGCACAAACCAAAGTTTTGATCATTTGCACCGACTTGGACCCATACACTAAATGTGACCTAACCACCCTAAGGCCACCAAATTAACTCCACCACAGCCATTAGTTGGGCTTAGTGACCAGTGAAAACAACATGAAACAACCTAAATCAAGCTATGGACCAAAGGTCCCCCAAATTAAGGTATCTTATTTCCAAAAATGCACATGCTTAAGATATCATTGCAAAATCCAAGCAGATTTGCATTTAATTGTTGTGATGGATTCCCCTGGGTTCCCTGAGCACCTAGCCACCTCCCTATGGCCGGCCGGCCAGCCTTGTGGCCAGAAAAGCCCAAAACTGAGAGCCACTGCCATGGTACCTCACCCAAATCAAACCTAGACGTCAGCTCATCCAAATCAAATTATGGAGCTCCTCTGCCCTCCACCTAAGCACGAGAATGCACCCAAGCTTATGCCCTGAGAGCCACCCCATGGCCATTTTTAAAAAAAACTCACCTTCCACGGCCATGGGAGGTGTGCTGAAATTTTGTTATAGAAGTCTCTCCAAACTTTACATAGAGCTTCCGCCATGGGAAGTGTGCTGAAAATTTCTCAGAGAGGCCTCTCCAAACTTCACACAGAGCTTCCCACCTTAGTGCATTCCAACCATTTTTCCTCACCCATTCCCATTGTCGGAGCCCAATTTTGAGCTTGAAACCCTACCGGAAACCAGGGCAAAGCCCAATACACCTCCACACTCCACTAAACTTCAATTAGTTGTGCCCACACCTTCACAAGAGTGAAAGAAGCCAAAGCCCCATCAAATCCCCCTTCTACAGAGCCTCTACCATAGCTCTAGACCAACACCTAAATCCGACCGTGATCGAATTCATACCCAGGCCTTACACCAAGACCAGGGACTTATTCCCTAGACTCCTTAGATCCCAACGAATGTACCGAGCACCTCTGATCAAAGCCTCCCTTCTCAAAGCAAAGGTATAAAACCCCTCCTCCTCTCGAGCTTATTTTGATTCTCCATTTACTTAAGCTTGATCGCATGGCATCTTAACCGTATGGATATGTTCTTAGACTTACAATGGCTTAATTTCATGGCTTATTAACCGTATAGATATGTTCGTCTCACTTAGACGATTATAATGGCTTAATTTCATGGCCTATTAACCGTATAGATATGTTCGTCTCACTTAGAAGAATTCATAGGATCAAACCCGAAGTGATTTGGTTGAGTCTAGGCCGAGATCTTAAGGTTTTAGTGTGAACGTAGGATCAAACCCAAAGTGATTTGGTTGAGTCTAGGCAGAGATCTTAAGGTTTTAGTGTGGATGGATCAAACCCAAAGTGATTTGGTTGAGTCTAGGCTGAGATCTTAAGGTTTTAGTGTGGACGCGCACGGGATCATTCCATCAGGGACAATGACGGGGAGCCGTTCGATCAAGCGTGCCGAGTCAGCAGCTATGTGGATGGCGGCGTCCAACCAGAGTGCGCCACACATGCCTTCAGAGCTGCCTAGGATCTAGTCAGCACGCGCTGTTTAAATAGATAAATAGGGCTTTTTCCTATTTATTTAAATACCCTTAACTTAGAAAATCCATAACTTTGTGCAGAAAAATCACAAAAATAAAATAAAAATACCCTCTTATTCAGTGAATAGAGGAGAATAATGTGAAATAATTTTCAAGTTCATTTGGTGTAGATTTTATTTTTAATTAATTAAATATTATTTTGAATCATCTGATTTTCCATGCATATTGACACATCACCTTGGCTTGAAACTCTGGCATGTTGTAGCCTCTGTAAGGGGAAATATTCTCTGATTTTTCCAAAGTCAGAGGAGGTTCCTATATAGAGATCTATATTTTTCAAATTATTTCACATTATTTCCTTGAAATAATCATGGAAATTAGCATATTGATTAAAAAATCCTAAGAAAATTTTGAAATGTCTACCATAATCACAGAAACCTTTCGAAATAATTTCATGAGTCAAGTCATTTAAAACATCCTTAAATTTTTCAAATACTTAATCACTAAGCTAATTAATTTTAAAAAATATAAATATTTAAATGATTTGACTTTTTATCTTCATTGTGATTTATGATCCAGAGAACTCATCATAAAAGTTTCAAAATATTTTGAGTTCATTTAATAACTTAAGTTAATTTTTAAAGATAAATACCACTCTTAACATTTAAATGATTTTTAAAAATCAAAATATAACTCAAAAAATTATGAAACTTAGCTTTTTTGAGTTCTCTGTGATCAGGGATATTTTATAAAAATAAAATAATATTTAAAATAAAAACTTAATGCTTGGCCTATTGTAAATATTTAAAATAATTAAAAATTCATAAAAATCATAAAAATAATAAAACTCATGGAAATATTTTAAATTGCTTCCTAATTACTTAGGAACAATTAGAATATTTTTCCTGATTTTCTAAATGAAGTTATTGAATTTTAAAGCTTAAAAAATAATTTTTAAAGTCTAAAAAATGAGTTTACACTAAAATAAATCCAGTAAATCAAATAAAAATCAAAAAAATATAAAATTTGCTCCTTTGAGTTTTTTGATCTTAAGGAGATTTTCAAAAATATAAAACTTAATTTTCCTCACTTAAAATATTTTATTTTTATTAAATAACCCAAAATTTAAAATAATTCTAATAAATCACAATAAATTCAAAAATTTGTGAAATTGGATCCAAACACTTCTCTTGTCTAGGTCTACCTTCAGTAAAAATTTCAAGAAATTATAATTTACCTTGGTTAAGTTAGGAATTTTCTTTGAGAAATCCTATTTTTGTATAAAAATAATTATATCAATTAAATTAAATTTTGAAAAATCACCTTTTCTCCTCTGATGTCTCAATTGACCCATTAAATTAAATTAAATTTTGAAAAATCACATTTTCTCCTCCGATGTCTCAATTGACCCATGAATAGGTCGGATAAAAATTTTAAAGTCATTTGAATTGAATTTGACAAATTATGAAGTGTTAGAGCCATAGAGGCAAATGTGTAATTTTGTAAATTTAGCCTTAATTAACATTTAGGTGTAAGTCAAGGAGGGGAATGGGTAACCTTTGACCTTAATCAATTTATTTGATGTTTGAAACACAAGGGGTTAATTGGTAGAAACCAATTTCATTTTCCTCATTAAAAAGATAAGTTAATAAATTTCTAAATTATTAATGTTTGGAAGTTTATTAAGATTAAATGATCCTAGACTTAGGGGTATGATTTTTAAAGTTATAAATTTATTAGTTTAATACCCCTATTTTGATTTTCAAATAAAATCCAAATCATGAATCATGAACACCTAAAGTTTAGCCCTTTTCAAAACTAATTAAGACACTCACCTAGGTCTTAAGGGTTTAGTGGTGATTTAGGCTAAATCAAAATTGACTAAAAAAAGGATTAGAGAAATAAACATAATTATATCGAACATCCTTGAATCACCACTAAGCCCAATTAGGATTAAAATTTGGCTAAGTTTTCAAATTACACTAACTTGCCCCTTTAAGGGTCTTCACCCACAAAATTATTAAATTAAATGATAAATGATAATTACCCTATTCTTCGGGATAATGGAGACATCTATGTTCACTGAGTAATAAGGGTATATACAGGATGAACCATTAAGCAACATAATGAGTTTAAATGGACTCAAGGCTTTTCACTAGTTTGTGAGAAAGAATCATGGACCTGCTTCCCCCTCTTAACTTGTTGGATACCTCAGAGGCCTATTAAAACTTAATATGCTTCGCTCAATGAAATCATCCTTAATTAAACTTTTAAGATATGACATAGGGTTAGGAAAATTACCAAAATTTTACCTTTCCTGCTCTTCATAAACTGCCTTAACATGCATTTTAAGTTTCAGGTGGTGGAACGAGAAGACTCGCTAGGTACACTTTTACAGTTTTCAGCGTTGTCTTTCTTGTACTTTCATACTGTACTTTTATACCTGTAAATTTGCATGCTAAACAAAGATATCACCATGCATGAAAACTAAAACCATCAGGTTAGCCACATAACCATAACCAAAACTACGAACTTGCATGCTAAACAACGATGTCACCCTCCATGAAAACTAAAACTACTAGGATAGCCGCAAAACAAAAATTAAAATCGAAAAGATAAAATTCCACCGCCACAACATTCAAAATATAAAACAACTCAAAATTTAATCACAAACATCACAGAAAACCACAACTTCAATTAAATTAAGGTGTCTCTATCGGATGATCGGGAATCCCTTGGAGGAGGTAACCTACGTACTAAATTAAAACGTCTCTATCGGAAGATCGGGAACCCCTCGGAGGAGGTAACCTACGGTTAACTAAATTAAAACGTCTCTATCGGAAGATCGGGAACCCCTCGGAGGAGGTAACCTACGGTTAACTAAATTAATATGTCTCTATTGGAAGATCGGGAACCCCTCGGAGGAGGTAACCTACGGTTTAACGAGTTTTCCCACGGTCTAAATGAAACTATGGAACTCATTAAGTTGAGTTTAGTAAGTTCGTTTAATTAAAACGTCTCTATCGGAAGATCGGGAACCCCTCGGAGGAGGTAACCTACGGTTGCTTAGTAAAATGTCTCTATTGGAAGATTGGGAACCCTCGGAGGAGGTAACCTACGGTTGCTAACAAGTTTAAAACGTCTCTATTGGAAGATCGGGAACCCTCGGAGGAGGTAACCTACGGTTGCTAACGATAAAACGTCTCTATTGGAAAATCGGGAACCCTCGGAGGAGGTAACCTACGGTTGCTAACGAGGTTTTTTGTCTCTATTGGAAAATCGGGAACCCCTCGGAGGAGGTAACCTACGGTTGCTAACGAGGCCATCTCTATTGGAAGATCGGGAACCCTCAACACAAAACTGACACTTCAACTAAATTAAAACGTCTCTATTGGAAGATCGGGAACCTTCGGAGGAGGTAACCTACGATAAATATTCTCTATTGGAAGATCGGGAACCCTCGGAGGAGGTAACCTACGGTTGCTAACGAGGTTTTCCGCTAAATTAAAATGTCCTTATTGGAAGATCGGGAACCCCTCGGAGGAGGTAACCTACGGTTGCTAACGAGGCTTCCCAAGGTTAAATGAAAGTATGGAACTCATTAAGTTGAGTTTAGTAAATTCATTTGGACTAAGTGAATCCATGAAATTATGGAACTCATTAAGTTGAGTTTAGTAAGTTCATTTGGACTAAGTGAATCCAATAGAAAATGGTGATGTCGGAACGAAGGAACCATAGGATCCTAACCGGTGTCGCTCAAATCAACTTTAATATGCTCTCATAAAATTTAAAGAATTTCAACCATAGGGCCACCTGATTTGATATTATAATTTGACACACTAGATAACTCAAACTCGTCATGGCAACAAGCTTGGATCTAGCATGGTGGGTAGCACGACCATCTTTTACAGCAAAACCTGTCTTCCCCAGCTAAACCAATCTTCCTTCCTTAGACTTAAACAACAAAGCTATAGGATTTTGAGGTTGCTTGTTTATGCAACGTAAATCCTCACCTTATCTTTAGGCCTTTGTATAGCCCCGCTATATAATATGAGCCCTAACTCGTCTTAGGATTCTGAGGTTGTCGTTTGTCACGACCTAAATCCTCACATCTTTCAGGCTATTTTGTGTGATCATTTCACCCAAATGTAAGCCCTAACTAATAAAATTTGCAAGATGAAACACTTAAATTTTCTCCTCTAAATTGAAGCCAAACATTAGGATTGCTTGGGAAGTCACCGAAGTTCTCCACTGAATCCATGACATCCCCTAGTCCTTCTTCCTTTGGATTCTACAATAAAATATTCCAAATTTGAACCAATCTCCTTTCACACCTTTACGTCGGATCTCATTGAAGAGTCCTACCCTTTGAAATTCCTTGAAGATAATATTTCCTGATTTTTATCAAGAGTCTTCTTAGGTGACTTTGGTCATTTAAGATGTAATTAACTATAGGGGCTTTCCCTTATAGGAAGCATATCCGAACCCAGCTTAATATAAACCCTATTTAATCCTTTATATTAAATAGGGGAACTTGTCGGCAAATACAAAGGTTTTGCAGACCAAATGGACGTCATACTTTCCTTAGTTTATTTGACCGAAGTTGTGTTTATCCTTCGGGATAGATACATGATTTGAGGTACAGTGCTCTTTCATTTTAAACTACAAAAATTTATCCTTTGGGATAGATACAGGATTTGAGGTACAGTGCTCTTTCATTTTAAACTATGAAAAATCGGGATAGATACAGGATTTGAGGTATAGTGCTCTTTCATTTTAAACTATGAAAAATATGGGTTTGATTTCATGCTTCAACGTCCTTCCGAAGCGGCCGACAGGATTTCAATTTCGGTGACCGACAGCTTCTTACGAGCAACCCAAACAAACCATCCCCGAAATAGCACCGACACCAGCTCAACCAGCACTTGACAAGCTTGTCCCAAGTGAAATCATTCTCATCAATGGTCAATTGATTCAAGATTTGTTTCCAAACCAGTTGGGCAAAGTACCATTCAAAAAATAAATGATTCAAAGTTTCCTCCACATTCTTGCATAACCAGCATTTAGATGGAACCCTCAAACCTTTAGTTTAAGTATGTCATCAGTAGGGATCAATTTATGAAATATTTTCCAGCAGAGAAAGGACATAGAAGAGGATAGAAATTTGTTCCAAATCTTGTCTTCCCAGAGCGTTTGCTCCCAACTAAAAATTTTGGAGTAAATGGCTTTGGTAAGGCTTTGATGGGAGGTAGTCTGCCACAAGACTTTATCAGTTGTACTTTTGTTGAACTTTATGTTGGCCACTTTAGTAATAGAGTGAGCTTGCAGCAGATTGGAAAGCTTAGCTAGTGACCACTCATCTCCATCTCAGCAATCAGCCACTTTCAAATCAATATTGTAGATATTAGTAATGGGGGATAACCAGTCTTTGGGACACCAATTGTTAAGCCAAAACCTGATATCAGCATTACCCAGTTCCCACCTATAAGTGGTTTCAACAATATGTCTGAAATTCAGCATTTTCACTCAGATTTCAGAATCTTCAGTTTTATTTAGCACCAGGGTGGGGTGTTGATCTTTGCAATACTTACCCCACATAAATTTTTCCCACAGGGAATCTTGAGCTCTGAAATTTATCCAAAGCTTACAAAAATTGATTTGAAGAAGTTGATTAAGGTCCTTAAAGCCAATGCCCCCAGCAATTTAAGGTTTAGCAACTTTTCTCTTGGAAGCCCAATGCATTTGCTGCCTTTGTCCAGACCACAGGAATTTTTTGAAAATTCTTTCCAACTGAGTTTGAGTGCTTTTCTTAATATTAGTCACTTGCATTATATAAGATGTAAAGGTAGTGATAATGCTTTTTAACAAAGTAATTCTCCCCCCATTTGATAAAAAAAGGTATGTGTCCATCCATTAAGATGATTTGAGATTATGTTCAAGACCTCTTCAAATTGAATTTGTTTGGTTCTGCCAATGATAAGGGGCACCCCTAGATACTTAATAGGGAGTTGAGAAGTTGTAAAACCAGTGTAATTGGTTGCCCAATGTTTGTAAGTAGAGGAGGCATGATTGTAGAAGACCATTTGACACTTTGCTGGATTGAAGAACATTCATGAGTGAGCTTGGAATTTTTGTAGTACCTGGAAAACGTTTTTGATGGCATTCTTACTGGCTCTATAGAAAACCATTTGTCATCAGCATACAATAAATGGGTAATGGTAATATTAAATCTATGGTGGTATCTGATATGACTGTGATTCAGATGAGCTTCATCCAACATTCTAGATAAGTAATCTATAGCAAAAATAAAAATTGTGGGTGATAAAGGATCCCCTTGTTTTAACCCTCTGGCAGAAGTGAAAGGGCCCCTCCCTTGCCAATTTATCAAAATAAGTTGTTCATTATTGTGTAGCCATCTTCTAAACAGGTGATAGAAATCAATATTAAAACCTCTGACGATGAGGACATCCATTATGAAATTCCAGCTTATGGTGTCATAAGCTTTCCTTAAGTCCAGATTATAGATCATATTGCCCCCTCTACAAGATTTGTTCAAGTCATGTAATAATTCTTAAGCCAGAGGAGTGTTATCAATGATGGACCTACCTTTCACAAAAGCTGTTTGATTGGGTTTAATTATGGAATCCAGGTAAGGTTGTAGCCTATTCAGAATAATTTTGCTGATTGTTTTAGTGATGACAGTAGTCAAGCAGATAGGCCTGAAATGATTCTAATTGTGCTGTAAATCAGATTTGGGAATTAGCATAGTGGTGGAGGCACAAAAATAATTAGGAAGGTTGTTGCCTAGGAAGAAGCTTGTTACAGAAGCAATGACATCAACCTTAATGATCTCCCAAGATTTCTTGTAAAATTCAACAGTGAAGCCATCAGGGCCAGCAGATTTGTGCTGTCAATGGAACTGATAGCCATCCAAATTTCCTCTTCAGTGGGGATATCTGTAAGCTTGAGGCTAGTAGTGTAGTTCAGTTCAACATGGAAGTATACCTTCTCAATAGGGGGTATGAAGTTTTGGTCATGATTTAGCAGATCTTTGTAATAATTGATGGCATTATTAGCTATATCAGTATTATCATGTAACCACTGGCCATTAGCATTTTGAATAGCATGGATTGTGTTGGACTTTCTTCTATATTTTATATAGGCATGAAAGAATTTTGTATTTCTATCCCCATCAGTGAAGATATTCATAGCAGCCTTTTTTTTAAGGAATCTCTCCTGATAATCAATAGCACTAAGAAGGTTGTTCTGAGCAATCATCAGTTTCTTTTCCTCCACATATCCAATCTGTTCCTCTTGATCCAAAGCTTTGACTGCATCCTCAGCCTCTTGGACTCTAGCATGCTCATTTCCAAAGATTTCCCAACTCCAATTTCTGAGAGCTTTGGCAGTTTTGATTTGTAGTGGACTTAACTTGATAAAGGGATCAGAATGGGAGACCCCATTCCAAAGATCGACAATATACTTATTATGAAGAGTGTGCAGCCCACATATTAAGATATCTAAAAGAGGGAGGGGAGTTATAATTATCAGTAGAAGTAATACTGATAAGTAAAGGCCTATGATCAGAGCCAGCAAGATTAAGATGAGTGACAAAAGTAAGGAGGAATTGGTTAACCCAAGCATCATTAACCAACATTATATCTAGCCTCTCCCAAATGACTCCCCTCTTCCAAGTGAAAGCAGGCCCCTTGTAGCCTAGATAAAAGAGACCAACCCTGTGAATATTCTCACTGAAGATGTTCATCTTGGCAAGATTTGGAACTCTTCCTCCAGATTTTTCAGCAGTTTAAGTAATGCAATTAAAGTCTCCCCCCACTAGCCATGGGGAGTCCATCTGTTGGCTGATATTAATCAGGCTATTCCACAGCTCCTTTCTAGCATCCTTTGTGCAGCCAGCATATATGAAGGTAGCTTCACCCTTATGTCCATTCATATTAAATGAAAAATGGACAAATTGTGGATGATCAATAAGAAAGTTTGGATTGATTTCTCTTCTACAAAAGACCCAAATTTTATTATTAGTGTTTCCAAAATGGGTGAAGCCAACAAATTTATTAATCAGATTCTGAGGGTCTTGTGAACCATGGGCTTAAGGATCACAATACACCACAACTTGTATTTAGAATTCAGGTATATGATTCTGTTTAGAGAGAGAGGGTTAGCCATCCCCCTTATATTCCAGCAAAGTAGATTAATTATGAAGTGGAGAATGTGGAGTAGCCTGGGATCTTGATCTAGTTCTTCCTAAAAGATTTGGAGAACTATTTCTTGCTCTTTTAGCCTTCATAGAGTGCACCCCTGATTGTAATTTTTGCACCTCTGTCCCTGGTTTTATTCTTTTCCTTGCTGTTTTAATTTACCAATTTTCTTCAATGGTATTTTTAATTTCAGTAATATATGGTTCCTTTGGAGCTTTGTCATGTATCTCTATAATGGTTTGTTTCCCCTTCTCAGCTTGCAAATGGGATGTAGGTGTGACAATAGTGATTTCAATATCTTCCTTTCTAATTAGTCTATGAAGTGGGGTGTCATCTTAACTATTAGGTTCAGACAACACTCCAAGGGGGTCAGCATTTTGATGGATCCTCATTTATTCATGGGGATGATTCTTCCAGCCTCTGATTTATTTCTTGTCTATTTGCTAAGATAGTATTTTCAGCAATATTCCTTTTAGCATTAGTTGCAGTTCTTTCAGTAGTTGTTTGATTCCTTCCTGCCATTTTCCTATTAAGGGGATGTAATCTGTAACATTTGTCAATAGTATGTTCAAACATCTTGCAATGTGGACAATAATAAGGTTTTTTTTCAGCTATTATATTCTGCCAGAACCCTTCAATATCAGAACCAATCCAAATTCTCTGCAGTTCAGGAAGTGTGGTATCTCTTTCCACTTGAATTGAAGCTAGACCAGGTCTGACCTTGTTATATGTGGGGGCATCCACTCTTAGAGGTGTACCTAATGCTCTACCAATATTGAATAGAGCATTGAGCATGAAGTAAAGGAGTGGGAGACCAGGTAGCTTGAACCAGAGGGGGACCACAGAAGGCTCTTTACTAGGGTCAAACCCTGGAGTCCATTTGATAATTTTCATATTGGTTCCAGCAATGTTAATAGATTTTTTAGCAAATAATCTTGCATAGTCTTCCTCAGATGCCAACTGGAATAGGAGGTACCTCCCATCCAAAAGCCCGATTTTCCAATTTCCTATAAATTTCAGTGATTCAAAGAAACTTATGACTAGCTCCATTTTAGGATGTCCTAGCTGAAATTTGCCCACCAAAGTGAACTTAACCTCCTCTTTTAATGCGTCCATTTCATTAGTGGTGAAGTATACAGCTGTTTCACCTTGTTTAGATCCAAGAGGGTGAATACAAGGACTACTCCATTTTTCAGCAGCAGTATCATGAAATTCCTGTGGGAACACCAAATGATCATAATCTTGTAAGATGTCAGATGATTTTCCAACCACACCAGCATAGGTTGCTATTGTCAATTGGGAATCTGTAGTGATATGAATGGAAGAAGCCATCACCCATCCAGAGCACTCAGGAGCTAGTGTTTTAGCTAAATAGAAAACAGCTGTCCAAGGGGAAATAAAAAAGCAGGTAAAGCCACTTATGAAACCTGAAGCAGCAGCAAACAAGAAAATCCAGTCACAAGAAGAAGTCCACAAGATTAAACGGAATAAATAGGGATGAAAAAACCAATGGAACAGTGCCACTAAGGAGAGCTGAAAAAGTGCAGCAGCCACTTATGTAATAGTACCAAGGAAAAGTTGTAGGAGCTGCAAAGGACAAGTAACCAGTGAACACTTGTTCACCAAAGGAAACCAGCAGGGTTAAAGGCACCAACACCAGCTTGAAGCAGCAACCACTTTCCTTCATCCTGCCAGAAACCCTAGCAGAGCACCTTCTTCAGCCGCCACCATCCTGTTTATTTCT
>JXCR01144157.1:17227-39145 GCA_002079205.1 Phalaenopsis hybrid cultivar | reverse complement strand
ATATATATATATATATATATTATTTTTATAATAATAATAATATTATTATTATTGTTGAAATCCTCCGTTCATTTTATTTATTTATTTTTTTTGCCGAACACCTTTTTGCAGCTTACTGAACATTCGTCCTAGGTAAAATTGACGTTCCAGCCACACTGGTGTGGTTCATTTTTTTGTCTGGGGTCATCTGGATATCCTTGCTGACGATCAGGTCAATTCAAGCCAATTTTGCACGCGGTGCGATGAATGATGTTTATCGACCTGATCGGAGTTGTCTGATGCGTGAAATGTCGACCGGCCTTCGCTTATGCTAAAACCAATGTCTCACAAAATGACCAAGGCTACGTGCCCCTCAACACGTGCTGAAAGGTCCTGGGTGAGTTTCTAAGCTACTGGATGGCTGCGGACAGACCGTAAGCTATCCCGAGTCATATAAGTTGACACCCTACACTCGTGACATCAAAAATTGATGCTAACAAAGGACCCCCAACAAGTGTGTCGCGCAGTCAAGGTGCAGTGCACTTGTTGGAAGATGCTCAATTTTTAACCAAACACATGCTTGTAATGAAGCTACGCAGCCTAAGTGATAAAAAAGAGGCATGCACCCTAGGAAGGAAAAGCCACGAGAGCCAAATTCACTTATATCCATCCTGACAACGATTCATAGGTCGTAGAGGCATGACCCAGAAAAGTGGCTCAGAGGCCATAGAGGCATGACCACGCCCGGTAGGTTTAGGGGTTGTAGTTGCATTACATACGAATGAGTTTAGAGTTCATAGAGGCATGAATGAGAAAAGTGATTCAAAGGCCGTAGAGGCATGGCCACACCTAGTAGGTACAGGGGTCGTAGAGACATGACTTACGTATGGGTTTAGTGGCCGTAGAAGCATGACCTAACATTATGGTTCAGGAGCCGTAGAGATGTAACCACAAAAATAGGTTCAGAGGCCAAAGAGGCGTGACCTAGCTGTGAGTTCAGAGGTCATAGAAACGTGACTCAACCCAGTGGTTTAGGGGCCGCAGGGGCATGATCACACAACACTGAGGGGTTAAAGCCTCAAATGCGTGCACATCATTGATAAGGACCATCAAGCTATGTGTCGCACATGAGCGGAAGGTAGGCTAGGGAGCCTCTTGTTACTTTAATGAGGAGTGTTGGGATTCACATCACACATTAAGCAGTAGGAAGTTGACTATATTGAGAAGGAATAACAAAGCAGAACTTACTTTGCATCTGAGGACTAGTCTGCATTGATAAGTTAGGATAGAGAGCCAAGAGACTCTGATCCCTCCTACAAATTGATCTAGGTGCGTACCTCAACACCCACACTATGTCAGTGATGAAAGCTAAGAGTCTCATATCATCATCCGAAAGGTAGTGAAGCTTAGTTAGGGAGCCAAGCAATAAAGCTATCTGGTTCAGGGGCCATACATGCATGACCTGTCTCAATGGGTCAGAGGCAATAGAGGCATGACCAAGTTGGGTGAGAAATTAAATCCTCAAATATCTACATTATGCTGGTGAGGACTGCCAACGAGTCTTATGTCACTCTTTTTGAAGTAGGTAGGTTGGCTAAGGAGCCAAGCAATAATGCTGAAACATCGAACGATGAGATGATCTTACAAAAGAACCAACTAGAACATCATATGGTCCAAGAAGCATTGAAGCAGGTGGCTACAAAGCCAAAAATGTCAAAAAGCAGGATGTCCTCATAAAAGAGCAGACTCTAAGGTCGTAGGGCTCGAGGCACATCATAGGAGGTGACTATGGAGCCAAAGGGTTATCATGAGACGATACACCCTCATGAAAGAACCGACTAGAACATCGTATAGTTTGAGAGGTGTTAAACGCTAGCTGAACAAAGCAGTTTAGCAACCGAACACGGGTTAATTAGGCCAAACAGAGCAGTCCTCACCGTACGCGACATCAAGGTATCATTGGATATTAAAATATCATGATCGAACATTGATCAGTTGACCATCTGAAGTAGTCCTAGAAAATACATCGTGTCCCTTGACGAGGTGATGAAAATCAACCAAGTCAAATACGGTGCCAAAGCGGGTCAGATTAACAGAGCAATCGAACCTCATAGTACCTTGCAGACCTGAGTGGGGCAACTCACGACTTAAGCATGGACTAATCGGACTAGCATAGAGCTAGAATTAGTTCAACATGCAACCTAACATGGTGAATAGCGTTAGCCAAGTCAACTACCAAATAGGACAGGAGATGGGTATCCTGCATATGTATGTAAAATGGTACAGGAGATATGTATCTTGACCCTGCATCAAGTGAGCAAGTACATGGCTGAATAGCCTAAGGTAACATGCTTGGAGTGTAGTCGAACTTTTAAGTGTTATGAAAAAACATGGATCGGTAGTAAAGCCGATACAATATTTTTCTCGATGGTGTGGACAAGGTCAGCCAAAATGATCGAGACAAAGGCATGGTTACAGGACCAAGATGGTCTAACCATATGAGGGCACCTATTAGCACACCTATGAGCACTAGTGAAGCAACTTTTGCTGGGAATCCATTAATTAGCAATTTAAGCGGATACAACATGACACTCGACATGGTGGATAGAACCAACCGAGGTAGTCGAGAAAAACAACGGGGTTATATGACCTAGAATGGTCTAATCACCGGGCTGCTTCAAGAGCACTAGTGATACAAATCTCGTTGGGGAATGTGCAGATGTGAGAATACCTGACTTAAGCATGGACTAATCAAGCTAGCATGGAGCTTAGATTAGTATGACGTGCAACTATACATGGTGAGTAAGACCAACCATATCGAAGGAATCACTGAAGAGGCGATCTCAAATGTACCCACGGAAAACTCACGTTGGGGATACCTTAAAAGTTCTACCAATGCTTCATGGGGATTTAAACTTCTCATTCTGCCATGGTGAACAAACTCAAACCAATCAAAAGAGGCATAATGAAAGTTTTGGATGCATAGATCGATCCAACCTTGTAACACTTATGCATGATCTCAGCGAAGTGACCCTTAGTGGGGATTTTAGGTGATCCCTCTCTAGAAATTCCATATGTCCCTTGCTGGGGATTTTTTTTTGTGGGCATAAAAAAACTCGTCTTATGCATGGGCTAATTGAGGCTACATGGTGCTCGAATTAGTGTGACACACACTTTGAGATGGCGAGCAAAGTCAACCAAATCAGTCAAAATATCGTAGAGGTATTGAGGATAGTTAGATGCATAGATGTCCAACCTCATGGGGTTTTTAATAAACCATGGCTAAGCATAGACCCCGCTGGTGATTTCCTCCAAAAGAAGCAAGGTAGTCTTTATCGAGGAAAACAACATAATTTGATCGGGCATTGAGGATCCCGATTAGGCACGGATCAACTATGTAAGTGAGCATTCTAATTGATACAACATGCCTATTGCCAAAGGAGTGAATTACTCAATTTAGGTGGACTGAGTGATCCAACCCAAATGGAATATCCTGACTAGTAGTTTTTTAAGTGAGACTCTCACTAGGGACTCCTAAAAAAGTTACAGGGTAATTCCTGTTAGAAGGGTAGCACAAAGTAACTGAACCCAGTAATTTGATGGACATAACGGTTCATCTCAGAAAAGTGTCCCCCAATGGGGATTCCTCGAAGGCTAGTAGAGTAGCTCTTATGTGAGGGAGACTAAATTAGCCCAACCTGTAGAAGGGGTTTTTGTCAACACACCTGACGAGGTGACCCAACTAGTGGTTTTTAATGCGAGTACGAAAGTACTCTGCTTAGACACGGATCGACTAGGTAAGCTGAGTGTTATAGCCAGTGCAACATCCCTCTTCTCGACAAAGCAATTTGAATCGCTCAAACTGACCGGATATAGAGGTGGAGTTAGACTATTACAACGGTCTACCCATGAAAATATTTAGCCTCTGAACTAAACCACGTCCATAGAAGGATCTCAACCGCATTCGTTCAAAGCAAGTAGGACAAGCACGTACTCCACATTCATAAGGATGAACGTGACATGTACATCAACCATACTCACGACGAGCGGGAGCAGTAGTCTTTGGACCCTGCGTAGAGCGGATCGACGAAAGACAGGGTAAGAGAAAGGCAAAGCTTCTCATACAGAGATTGGTGGCTGCACCAGGTATAAGTCGCTCGTATGACTTCCACTTTGCCCGAAATGCAAGCCGACAATCAAATTAAGAGAAAAATAGGATTTCTCCTACATGAAACTGTTGTGAACTTTAAGTGATCCTTGAAAGATGTAGGGTAATCGCCATAAGTATTTCACATATTGAAGAGATAGTTGAAATGAACATTCTTTCTTACTCCGAAAACAGGATTACAAAGTGCATGTGCTTTAAAATCCATATTCCTCATAAAGTACAATGGTTACATGAAGAAGAGGCTAAGCAAAATATATCTTCAAATATAACCCACTGATAGGGGCGTTGGTAAGCTCAATTTGCACCAATCAGCCTGAGGAGTAGCTCAACTTTCAAATGAAGGGCTACTAGAACCTTGGGGGTCAATGCGTAGAGCGTAAAGGTAGTGGGTGAAAAGCCCACAAGATGGCGAGCCTTTCTTTTAAAGGAAGGGCCGCCAGACTCAGAGAGTTGCCACAGAAACCGTGAAAAGGTAATGGGTGAAGAGCCCACAAAAAGGCAAGCCTTTCTTCTAAAGGAAGGGCCACCGGTCCCAAAGGGTTGACGCATAAAGCGTGAAAACCAGTGGGTTAAGATTCCACATACAAAGAGGCAAATTCACTTCCGATGAAGGACTGTCGGACCCATAGGGTTGGCGCATAAAGCATAAAGAGGTAGTGGATGAAGATCCCACACATATCCCTTAGGAGGGAACATACCACACTCATTTACAGTAAATGCGACGAGCACATCCATAGGAAGGTGCTCATTTTAAGACCCTATGTAGAATGGGTAACGAAAAAAGAATGCTAGGAAAGGGCATGACTTTCTTGCATAAGGCAATTATCAATCGAAATTTACTTCCGTCAATTGAGATATTACAAAAGTTTAACAAGGCATCATTTGCTAACCATGGAATGCTTAATTATAAAGCTAGGCTTCAATCCTCTAAAAAGAGGGTATCTCCCATTCTCATTTATGACGAGGGGAAAAGAGACATATCTATCACACTCATTCATGATCGGTGGGACACGCTCGTTCGGACCCGCTCAAAGAGAGGAACCTAAAAAGAGAGGATAAGAGAAGTATGTGGCTTCTCTTATACTGATTATTAATTATGCTAGGCATAAGCTGCCCGTAGGACTTCCACATTGCCTGTGTGATAATTCAGAGATCAATTTTAAGAGATATACAAGAAGACTAATTAACTTCCAAAGGAAGGACTATCGGACTTAGAGGGTCAATGCATGAAGCGTAAAAGTGTTGATCCTTAGGGATCTCCATTTCGATGATCAGGTTCTCTCCCTCATTCTCATCTCCAACTTAGACCTCGGATGAAAGTTTTGTGGGAGTGTAGACCCATCAAATACAATGCAGCTTTATTTTCTTTTCTTTTTCTTTGATTTCAGCTATGGGTGAAGGGCCCACGAGAAGGTAAGTCTTTCTTCAAAAGGAAGGGCCGTCAAACCCAGAGGTTCGACGCATAAAGCGTGAAAAGGTAATGGGTGAAGAGCCCATAAAGATTCTAGGAGCCTTTCATGTCATTCATATATTTTTTTTTATTAGCATACTTATTTTTTATAGAGCTTATCAGACTCTCTTTTTTTTATATCAGGTTAGACCACACCGAGAATGATTTAGCGTGACATACCAAATTGATCTGGTACGAAGAGCTCTCATGTAGTCATCCTAGAATGACCAGATATACCATGCAAAATATGAGATTTTACAAAATTCAGGTCCAGGTGGGATTTTCCTTAACTACTTTTCCTTAGCCTCTGTCTTTTAATTCCTATCACCGTTAGCCTAAGTAGGCCTCTTCATTCGTATCTGGGTGTTAAAAAAATATTTTTGTTTTGGAGATGTGTTATAAATCCATTACTAATTTATTAGTCATCCCAATGTCACTTAAGCAATTCTCTGAACATAATATCCTAAGGATCTTATCAGGAGAATTTTGAGATCTGAAAGTTCTTTAAATTAAAGTTTCTAATTTTTCCACCCACCTCAAGCTTCTTCTCAAGAGTGTTGAGCAATTTTTTTTTCTTTTTCTTTTTTGAAGCTTTTCACATTTTTTTCTTTTTCTCTTGACAATGGCTATTTTTGGTGAGCATATTTTTGTTATAAAGCATTTTTTTCTGACTCAAAAATATCCTAAATAAAGATTATTAAGATTTTATGACACATTACTTGTCAAGCTTCTATTGGTTTAACTGAATGGGAAAGTAAGAGATCTAAATAGTCTCTGAAACAACTCACATCACAATGACACCCATCAAGTCATTCTGAGGTGTTCTCAGGACTTAAATGAAAGTTCATTAAAGGAAGGGATTCGGTCATCGAGATTCAGTTCAAATCCCCCAAATTATGAGAATTTACAAATCTTAAAAGGGTGCATACATGGTATGGTCCATGCTTATCCTTGGGATCTATCCTAGATTCAACCTCAAGAATAATCAAAGGCAAACCCAAGACAAGACCAACTGAGGAGCATGATTCCTTTTGGAACCATCTCAACGGCCTCCAAAAATATCGATGCAGAGATATCTCAGTCAGATAAGTAGAGAGATCTAACCGGTAGCATCAGATATTAAGGTATCCTGATGAGTCATGGACTGATTTATAGAGATAAGGTGTCTAATCAGTTCAACATAAATATCGGCAAGGTGATAAAAATCAACCAATGAAAATAACATATCCATAAAGTTGGATATGGTAGAGGTGAATCAATCTTGAAATGATGCTCTTTCACCAAGAATAGACTAAAAAGTAAATAAGGTTCTAGATAGGTGAGACACCAAATCCTAGTCAGGTTCAGAGTAACTGACTAAAATAAATGCTTAGATATGTAGAATGGTCTTAGCAATGAAATGCACTCATCAAGAGTCTTGCTTAAAGGCAGACTGGCTCAAGTCAAATGAGGCACTCTCAAACAGCCTGGGAGATGTGTATATCGACTAAACATGGATCGATCAAGACTAGCAAGATGGTCTAATCGATACAACATGTCATCAATAAGAGATTTTAGGGGTGTTCCCCAATCAGAGTACAAAACAACCATCATAGCTTAGTTTAGTAAATGAAAGAGGTAGGATAAAACACTCTTCAAAGCAAAGGAGAGTAAACCCCTTGTCGTCAAATGTAGAAAATCATTCTACATGTAGCGTCGGGATATCAAAAGACCTGGTGGCAGGAATTTGCCTAACCCACTAGGTGTTTGCTAAAGTAAGGCGATCAAAGTTTGTCCTAAAAAAAGGAGAGAATCAACAGGGGTGTGCCCCAGATCTCCCTTTATCAACATGGGAAAAATTCATCTAACACGATGAAGAGGACGCCAAAACACTTTCTTTATGACTTGTAGAAAAATTTGGCTCATCAAGTGAGGGAAAAAGCCACTCCGACATGATCATAATGATAATGTGACACAAAATCTGGTACAATAGCACTAAGTACCACACCAAGTGTCCCATGCAACACCTAGGCGAGTCTCATGGCCTGCACGACAAAAAGTAAATATCCTAACCTCGTAACGGACTGACAGATAGAACCCAATCTCCTACTACGAGAGTCTATAGGATAAGAAGAATAATGAAGTTTTCTTGGACATCTAAAGGATCCAGATAAGAAACTTTTTTTAAGGAAGAGGGCCCAGTTCTTGTAGAACGGTATTTAGAATCCCAATAGGTATAGAGACCTGTAATTGTGTCAGTTGCCAAAGTTGTAGCAATCTATTCTTATTCCTCTGAACTCCCTTACCCAATATAGGAATAGGCGATACCTCAGAGAAACCAAAAACGATGGGGGCTAGGATGGTAGTCAAACCAGTGAAAACATTTCCTAATAAAGAGGAAGCTGCTCCTACAATATTCTAAGTCAAAGAACTCATGGCAGCAATAACAACAAGGACTGCATGGTGAGAATGGCCCCCATTCTGGGGAGTAAGAACCTCCAAACAATCATGGTTGGAGAATAATTCTCACAACAAGATAGATGAGAGAAATAGTTCTTACTTGTTGAGATCTCAGCATTAGCCCATGTTGGAACCAAAACGTGTCATGGTGGGGACTCGGTCCAAATCACTAGAGGACAAAAAGAGTGATTCTCAACCGACAGGATATAAGCATGATCCTAGGCTGGAACCAAAGAGAGACATGGAGGGGACATACGAAACCGCTAGAGGACGTTACCGTAAAATGTAACTCAAGCACTTGTGTATAGTATAACATTCACAAGATGGAAATCCTCAAAACATGGAATGACTATAAAAAAGGCAAGAAAATGGGAAAGAGCATTGTAGCGCATCGTCATCTGGTACTGTCCTCTTCCTTGGAGAACAATTAGCACCGATACGAGCTACTACAATGAAAAAAGTGTCACATGCACAACCCCTTTTTAAACTAGCATCCAACAAGGACGTGGTCCGCACAATTGGGAAAGTAGCACAGTAACTCAATTAAGAGGCCAAAGATACCCCCTGAACTGGAATCAAAACATGTATATAGACCTGATGCAGGATAAGCTGCTAAATTCATAGCAATCTATTCCTAGTCCTCCTGGCCTTCTTGCCTAATTGAGGGACAGGTGGAAGTTCAGGGGCACTGACACGCCTAAAAATGTACTATTTTTCATGCTTCATTTTATAATGATATTACACTTTAAAGGTATGTTTTCTTGTGTTTTTGGTTGTAGGTACATCAAATTTAAGAATTTTGAGTGATTGGAGCAAAATGAATAAAAATAGACCAAAAAGGAGCAAACCAGAGCAAATCGAGTTGAACCGGGACAAACCGGAGTCAAGAGGACCTAAACTGGACACTTAAGTGTCTATACCCTGTGCATAAGCACCCAAAATTGTGCTTAGGTACCACCAGACAGAGAGGGGTCGCTTAAGTGCCAAAAAACAGCGCTTAGGCATCGGCTTTCAACATATTTTATAGAATATATGTTCGATTTGGTTGATTTTTGAAGCGGTGCTTCATGCATCTCTTGGGGAATTCATTGAAAATGTGAATAGGGACTTCATAGAATAATCTGGGGTAGTTATATGAAGTTTTGAAGAGGCACTTCAGGCACCATTTGGAAGATTCATTAAATCTGGACAGTTTTGAAGAGACACTTAAGCATCTCTTGGGAAATTATAAAAAAAGGCTTGGAACTCTTTTTAAAACAACTCTTAGACTCATGAATCAATTGAAAGAGGAGAAGAAGACTTGGAGAAGAAGAGAAGGCTTGGGTGTGAGCACCAAGCGGGGTGGCAAGGCGAGAGAGAAAGAGAGAGTGAGAGATTTCTTCTTTTTTCCTCACTTTATTCTTGGAGATGATTGTAAAAAGATTGCTTTTGCTATACAAAGAGAGTTTGATTTCTATTAGAGATAATTATTTTCATTGCATTTTGATTTGAATTTATAATTTTTTTTTGTATGTTTTCAAATTCTTGTTCAATGAAAAGTTCTTGTTGTTTCTTAATGTGTAGTGAGTAGTTTCTTTGCTCTTCCCTCTTGTAATGAATTAGTATGCAAGTGTATGATATAGAATTAAGTAGAATGAGAATATTTTGTGATGATTTTACTTTGTTCTTTGTTTACATGTAAACTTGATCAAATTACATGTTAAAATCTGTTGTGAGAACATGTAAGATCCGAGATGGTATTGTCTCAATCAACTGTGGTATAATCAAATGAGATTTTATGGATGAGAATGTAGTCCATATAGTTGAGAGCAAATAAATAGGAAAATAATCTTTGATGGGTGTAGAATTAGAGGACTTTAGAGTGACAGGCTAAAGCTCCTTAATTTGGTTTATTGTTTTAGGTTTTAATGCGAGATGTTAGCCTCCAAGTGGAGGGATAAGAGGGAACTCTAGAGTAAAAGCTAGTATCTTCCCTGCCTAGCCATTCTTCAAAACTATTCAAACTTTAGATTAACCAATGTTATTAATACCATCTCTAGTAAGAGTAAATAATATAATTGCTCCTATTTGTCACAATCTTTCTGACAACTTGTTTTGCTTTTACAAATGTCACTACTTTCATTGCTTGAGGAAGAGTACTTTTAATATATTAAAGACCCCACTTTTTGATTTTCACTAAGTATTTTAATTTAGAAGTAGAAGTAGTATTGTAGTGATAATTGTAGGATAAAATTAAACCAAACTTTTATCGACCTTTCAAGCTATGGCGTGTTATTCTAAACTAGAATTTCTCTTAAAAGTCACTGTGATTAACCTCGATCTCTGTGGGATCGATATTCAGGGCGTAATAAAAAAGCCCTATATTACTTGAAAATAATACGTATACTTGCATAGATTACGTAGAAATATAATTCAAATCTTACTTTGCTTGGGATCAAGTTTTCGGTGTCATTGTCGGGGATTAAAATCTTCAAGTAGTGGTGTCAACTACTTAAATTGTACACATAAAAAAGAATATTGCGATCATGTTTTTGGTGCCATTGTCGAGGATCGCAACGGTTGATCTAGACTTTTAGGAGAATTTTACTTGAGGTACTTAAGCTTAGAATTGGAAACTGTAGTGTTGTAAAAACTATTTTTGTGTGAAAGTTGTTTTTTGTATGAAAAGTGTTGTGAAAAAAAACAATTTGTGTGAAAAATAGGTATTTGTGAAAAGGTTTTTTAGTGTTGAATATATTTTTTATTTTATTTGTTTAATTATTAATGTATTAATTTTTTGTGTTGCGTATGAAAAATAAAGGATCTGTAAGACTTATGTCTTATGATCATGAGTGAGAAAAACTAGAAATGGAAATAGAAAACATTCAAAATAATAACTTAGAAAATCATCATAAATAATTGAGGGATTATGTAAATCCTACGACGGTTGAATTTCACTCAAGTATACAAACCCCTGTCGTAGAAGCTGACTCGTTTACAAATAAATCCATCGATTATCCAACTAGTGCAAAACAACCAGTTTGGGGGAACTCCTTCAGAGGATCCCTATTTACACTTATCAAATTTTTTAGAACTTTGGTCTACATTTCGTTATAACGCATGTCAGACGATGATGTTAGACTATGTTTTTTCCTTTCTCATTAAGGGATAAGGCTAAAATGTGGTTATACTCATTAGCACCTGGATCCATTATAAATTTTAAGGAGTTAACTCAAAAATTCTTAGCTAAGTATTTTCCACTTTCAAGGAATACTAAACTTAGAAATCATATTGTCTCATTTTGTCAGTATACAGGGGAATCAATATACAAAACCTAGGAAAGATTTAAGGAAATCCTAAGTAAGTATCCATACCATGCTATGCCCGATTGGTTAATCATTCAAACTGCTTACAATGGGTAAGTAAGATCCCTTAGGTCTACAATTAATACTACCTCTAGTTGATCATTAATGTCAAAAGCATTTGATGTAGCATATGTGTTAATTGAAGAAATTACTACAAATGATTTTTAATGCCATTCTGCAAGGGAAAATCATAAAAAGGTAGCCAATGTTTATCATACATATGTGTTTGCAATTCTTGCTTCTCAGGTTGCTACAATATCAAGGAAGTTGGACCAACTTGGAACGAACCAGCCTCAACTCAGTTCAGTAAGTGAGGAAAAATCATTAGAGGATATGATTGATTCTAGCTTATCATATGAGACTTTAAATACCATAAAAACCTGTATTCTAACTTTTCTAACTTAGGATGGAAGAACCATCCTAATTTTAATTGGTATCATACTATTTGTGGTGGAAACCAACAATGGGAAAATAATCATGCAAATCTTAATGGAAGTTCGAATAATCAGGGGAACGCAAACTATAGACCTTTATATCCACCAAAGTCTAATAATGATAAAAAATTTGAGGATAAGAAGATGTCTATAAAAGAAGTGGTATTGCAAATGGGAATCCAGTTGCAAGGTAAAAATGTTGCGATTAGAAACATAGAGAATCAATTGGGACAAATTGTCAATTCACTTAGCAATAGACCCCAAAGAACACTTCCTAGCAACACTGAGATCAACCCTAAAGATAAAAATAATAAACAAATAGATGTTGTCCAATTAGGAAGTGGAAGAGAGATAGAGGGTGTGGTTAGAAAAGAGAAAGAAGTTGTGAGAGAAATAGAGGAAACTAAAAGACCTAAAGAACATGTTTCTAAGGATCTGGAAAAATTAATATCTCCAATTAAAATCAATTTAGAAAGACCACCACCTCCATTTCCTCAAAGACTTAGACAATATTAGTTGGATAAATAATTTTTAAAGTTCATGGAAGTACTAAAGAAGTTAACAATAAATATTCTTTTTTCTAAAGCTTTGGAACAAATGCCAATTTATACAAAGTTTATAAAGTAGATATTAAACAAGAAAAGGAAGTTTGGGGATTATGAGACTGTTGCACTAAGTAAAGAGTGCAGTGCTATACTTTAGAAAAAAATTCCTCAGAAACTTAAAGATCCTTGTAACTTAACAGTTACTTGTGCAATTGGAGAAAGATTATGTGGAAATGCTTTATGAGGTTTATGATCGAGCATTAATGTGATGCCTCTATTAATATTTAGAATTTTAGGTTTAGTCGATATTTATCTTACTACTATAACCCTTCAGTTAGCTGATCGATCTATCATTTATTCAAAAGGGATTATAGAAGACATGTCTATTAAAGTTGATAAATTTATCTTTCCTATGGACTTTATTGTATTAGATATGGAGGAAGATAAAGAAAATCTAATTATTTTGGGGAGACATTTTCTTATTACTGGACAAACTATGATAGATGCATAAAAGGAGAGTTGACAATGAATATTAATAACCATGAAGCCACTTTTGATGTTTTAAAGGCTATGAAGTATCCTGCTGAGAGAAAAGATGACTATTGTTTTTGTATCTATGAAATTGATTATCTAAGTAAAGACCATTTCCAAGTAATTTATGAGAGTAAGTTAACAGATGAGATCGAAATGGACCTTCATGATGAGTTGAAGATCCTGTTTAAAGAAGACCGTATGCATGTTCAGAAGAGGTGTGAAATGATGGACGTTACCGAAAAAAGTAAAATTTTAATTCCATCTGTTGAAAAATCTCGTGAACTTAAGATGAATGTACTCCATAAAATTTTAAGGCCTACTTATTTAGAAAATTCTTCTACAATAGCAGTCTTTTTTTCTTCAAGTTTAACTTAATCACAAGAACCTGAATTGAATGATGAAATCAATAAAAGATCTCCTGAGAAAAAGTTATTCAAAATCACTGAATGGCATATTTAATGGTATACAGACAAAATGAATGAGATTCTAATGCTGGGGCAACCAGAGTAAAAATTGGATACATCGGGTCGTCGATGTTGTACCAAGCGCTTCGTGGGAGGCAACCCATGGTTATCTTTGTTATCTATTTGTTGTGATTGTTGTTATGTTGGATTGGATAATAGTGAGATGTTGGACTTTGATCTGTGTTTGATGTGTAAGAGTGGATTGGATTAACGTTGTGAGGTATTTCCTTCATCATGAATAGATTTGTATATGATTTCTGGTAGTAGCAGGTTGACAAGTCGGTTACGACTTAGTTCTTAAAAGGAGCTGAGCATTACCTTGAATCATGTAGTGTTTGGATTTTAGACACTCCATGTAAAGTCTATTACTTCCTTTATCTGACTTTGTCTTCATCGGACAAGGTCATGAACTTACTTAGTGAACAACATCTTCATGAACTGCACTATATTTACCAGATTGTGTATGCCTTAGACTTAGAGTAACCGTGAAGTTGGTAACACATGAAGTAATTCTAGTCTATGGGTGATAATTATACAAGATTTTATACTACGCCCACTTTATTAGTGTAGTTCCTTCTGTTAGAAATTGAAAGTAAGGAGAGAAAATGTGAGTAGAAGGGAGATCGAATTAACCTCAGTCGGTGTTCTTTTATGAATCTGTAAGTCTATGTATTGGAGTTTGTGTGTCTATGTTTCTAAGTCAAGTTAAAAGAGTATTTATAGATGACAAAACTTATCTCAATATTTTAAACTTGTTAGCATCCAGCAATTCCTTTATGAAGTTTAAAATGTGTTACTGTTTAATCTTTAGTTTGTACCTGTTCTACTATTTAAAATCCCTTTATAGTGTTATGTCAAACATGTTTAGGCTAGATTTAATTTCTACTACAATGTTCTACCATGTGTTATTTGTTGATATTTTTGTAGGATGTGTAGTAAATTGTAAAAGTGATCTTTCCCTGTCGCATATTTTTGTACTTCATTGATACACATGTTTCAGCTTAAGTTTGGGGGGGGGGAGAAAAATGTTCCAAATTTAAACCTTACTTGTTTTCAAAATTATGACGAATAATTTTTTATTTTATTTCTAATGATTATTGTTATGTGGAGTCATCTTAAGGATGTTAAAATTTTAAATATAGAAATGGAGTGGGAAAACATCATTGATATTTTTAGTGAAAAGGGTGAACCTAGAGTTAAGCATACTTAGTTGAGAACTTGGGGAAAATGAATAACTACCTTTTGTAGGAAAAATTGTATTTCTTAAAAAATTAAGGATTCTTAGAATTCTTATTTTCAAACATTTAATGCTCTCTTAGAAAGTATTTTTTTAAAAAAATATACATCTTTTCAAGTGAAGGAAAGTAATAAATTTTAACTTTAGAGGAGAATAGTGGAATTCAAAATTATTTAAGAACTTCTCTAGATCTAGTAATCCTCACATACAAAAAAAAAAACAAATGAAAAAAAGTAATAATAATGGAGCAAAAAGATAAAAAAAAAAAGGAATAAAGTGAGGAGAAGCTTGAGGAGAAGTCCTAATCAAAAATTGGTTTCACTTGAGCCTTTCTAGAGTAAAGAACTTAGAACAATGCAAAGCTTGCTTTTTATACTTATATTAGTAAAAATTATTTTTAAGAGAGTTCTTAAGTCTTGAAAGTAAAGTTCATAAGATCCGAAGTTTGAAAAATATGCGTATATTTCTGAACTAGATAAGAAAAAATTTTTTCAAGTTTGATGAAAAATATTTTAGAACCTGGGCTAGTCTGATTCACTAGAAGCTCTTCTAACTTGAACTATAAAATTTTTAGCACAAAATTTTAACAGTTCTAAGGGATGACCCATTAATTCTAATCTACATAAATTATTTTTAAAATGTAGTATTACTTGAGAAAAAGTAATGTTTAAGTTTGGGGGATTTTGATACACCTAAAAATGTACTATTTTTCATGCTTCATTTTATAATGATATTGCACTTTAACGGAATGTTTTCTTGTGTTTTTTGTTTTAGGTACATTAAATTGAAGAATTTGGAGTGATTGAAACAAAGGGAACAAAAAATGGACCAAAATGGAGCAAAATGGAGCAAATCGGGTTGAACCGGGTTACACTGGAGCCAAGGTTAAGCGCCCCACCACACAGAGAGGGGGGTGCTTAAGCGCACAAAAACGGTGCTTAGGCACCAGTGACGGTTTTCAACATATCTTCTAGATTATACGTCAGATTTGGACAATTTTTGAAGAGGTGCTTCATGCATCTCTTAGGGAATTCATTGGAAATGAGAAAAGGAAATTTATATAAGAATTTTAGGCGGTTATATGGAGTTTTAAAGCGGCACATCGTCCACCATTTGGAAGATTCATTGAATCGGGACAATTTTCAAGAGACACTTAAGCATCTCTAGGGAAATTATAAAAAAAGCATTGGAAATGTTTTTAAAACAACTCTTAGACCCTTGAGTTAATTTAAAGAGGAGAAGAAGACTGGAGAAGAAGAGAAGGCTTGGGCGTGAGCACCAAGTGGGGTGGCAAGGCGAGAGATCAAGAGAGAGAGTGAGAGATTTCTTCTTTTCTTTTCACTTTCTTCTTGGAGAGGATTGTAAGGAGATTGGTTTTGCTATAAAAAGAGAGTTTGATTTCTATTAGAGATAAGTATTTTCATTGTATTGAATTGAATTT
Organism: Phalaenopsis hybrid cultivar; assembly: GCA_002079205.1. Lineage (NCBI taxonomy): Eukaryota > Viridiplantae > Streptophyta > Magnoliopsida > Asparagales > Orchidaceae > Phalaenopsis > Phalaenopsis hybrid cultivar. The sequence goes on along the minus strand of JXCR01144157.1, from coordinate 23,110 downwards.
AGAACTTTCTTTCTATGTTTTCAAAGTCTTGTTGAATGAAAAGTCCTTGTTGTTTCTCCATGTGTAATAAGTACTTTTCTTTGCTCTTCCCTCTTATAATGAATTAGTATCCAAGTGTATTATATAGAGTTAAGTAGAATGAGAATATATTGTGATGATTTTACTTTGTTCTTCATTTACATGTAAACTTGATCAAATTGCATGTTAAAATCTGTTGTGAGAACATTTAAGATCTGAGATGGTATTGTCTCAATCAACTGTGGTATAATCACTTGAGATTGTATGGATGAGAATGTAGTCCATATAGTTGAGAGAAAATAAATAGGAAAATAATCTTTGATGGTTTTAAAATTAGAGGACTTTAGAGTGACAGGCTAAAGCTCCCTAATTTGGTCTATTATTTTAGGTTTTGATGAGAGATGTTAACCTCCAGTTGGAGGGATAAGAGGGAACTCTAGAGTGAGAGCTAGTATTTTCCCTTNAATGATTATTGTTATGTGGAGTCATCTTAAGGATGTTAAAATTTTAAATATAGAAATGGAGTGGGAAAACATAGTTGATATTTTTAGTGAAAAGGGTGAACCTAGAGTTAAGCATATTTATTTGTGAACTTGGGAAAATGAATAACTACCTTTAGTAGGAAAAATTGTATTTTTTAAAAAATTAAGCATTCTTAGAATTCTTATTTTCAAACATTTAATGCTCTCTTAGAAAGTATGTTTTTTTTAAAAATATACATCTTTTCAAGTGAAGGAAAGTAATAAATTTTAACTTTAGAGGAGGATAGTGGAATTCAAAATTATTTAAGAACTTCTCTAGATCTAGTAATCCTCACATACAAAAAAAAAAGAAATGAAAAAAAATAATAATAATGGAACAAAAAGATCCAAAAAAAAGGAATAAAGTGAGGAGAAGCTTGAGGAGAAGTCCTAATCAAAAATTGGTTTCACTTGAGCCTTTCTAGAGTAAAGAACTTAGAACAATCTGAAGCTTGCTTTTTATACTTATATTAGTAAAAATTTTTTTTAAGAGAGTTCTTAAGTCTTGAAAGTAAATTTCATAAGATCCGAAGTTTGAAAAATATGCGTATATTTCTGAACTAGATAGGAAAAATTTTTTTCAAGTTTGATGATAAATATTTTAGAACCTGGGCTAGTCTGATTCACTAGAAGCTCTTCTAACTTGAACTATAAAATTTTTAGAACAAAATTTTAACAATTCTAAGGGATGACCCGTTAACTCTAATCTACATAAATTATTTTTAAAATGTAGTATTACTTGAGGACAAGTAATGTTTAAGTTTGGGGGATTTTGATACTCCTAAAAATGTACTATTTTTCATGATTTATTTTATAATGATATTGCACTTTAAAGGAATGTTTTCTTGTATTTTTTGTTTTAGGTACATTAAATTGAAGAATGTGGAGTGATTGAAACAAAGGGAACAAAAATGGACCAAAACGGAGCAAATCAGAGCAAATCGGGTTGAACTGGGGTACACTGGAGCCAAGGGGACATAAATTGGGCACTTAATTGCTTGTACCCCATACTTAACAACCCAAATGGTGTTTAGGCCCCACCACACAGAGAGGGGGGTGCTTAAGCGCCAAAAAACGGTGCTTAGGCATAGGTGACAGTTTTCAACATATCTTCTAGATTATACGTCAGATTTGGACAATTTTTGAAGCGGTGCTTCATGCATCTCTTAGGGAATTCATTGTAAATGATAAAAGGGAATTTATAGAAGAATTTTGGGCGGTTATATGGAGTTTTAAAGTGGCACATCATCCACCATTTGGAAGATTCATTGAATCTAGATAGTTTTGAAGAGACACTTAAGCATCTCTAGGGAAATTATAAAAAAAGCCTTGGAAATGTTTTTAAAACAACTTTTAGACTCTTGAGTTAATTTAAAGAGGAGAAGAAGACTTGGAGAAGAAGAGAAGGCGTGGGCGTGAGCACAAAGCGGGGTGGCAAGGCGAGAGAGCAAGAGAGAGAGAGTGAGAGATTTCTTCTTTTCTTTTCACTTTCTTCTTGGAGAGGATTGTAAGGAGATTGGTTTTGCTATAAAAAGAGAGTTTGATTTCTATTAAAGATAAGTATTTTCATTGTATTTAATTGAATTTAGAACTTTCTTTCTATGTTTTCAAAGTCTTGTTCAATGAAAAGTTCTTGTTGTTTCTCCATGTGTAATAAGTACTTTTCTTTGCTCTTCCCTCTTATAATGAATTAGTATCCAAGTGTATTATATAGAGTTAAGTAGAATGAGAATATATTGTGATGATTTTACTTTGTTCTTCATTTACATGTAAACTTGATCAAATTGCATGTTAAAATCTGTTGTGAGAACATTTAAGATCTCAGATGGTATTGTCTCAATCAACTGTGGTATAATCACATGAGATTGTACGGATGAGAATGTAGTCCATATAGTTGAGAGCAAATAAATAGGAAAATAATCTTTGATGGGTTTAAAATTAGAGGACTTTAGAGTGACTAGCTAAAGCTCCCTAATTTGGTCTATTGTTTTAGGTTTTGATGAGAGATGTTAGCCTCCAGTTGAAGGGATAAGAGGGAACTCTAGAGTGAGAGCTAGTATCTTCCCTACCTAGCCCTTCTTCAAAACTATTCAAACTTTAGATTAACCAATGTTATTTATACCATCTCTAGTAAGTGTAAATAATATAATTGCTCCTATTTGTCACAATATTTCTCACAACTTGTTTTACTTTTACACATGTCACTATTTTCATTGCATAAGGAAGAGTACTTTTAATATATTAAAGACCCCACTTTTTAATTTTCACTAAGTATTTTAATTTAGAAGTGGAAGTAGTATTGTAGTGATAATTGTAGGATAAAATTACAACCAAACTTTTATCGACCTTCCAAGCTAGGGCGTGTTATTATAAACTAGAATTTCTTTTAAAAGTCACTGTGATTAACCTCGATCTCCGTGGGATCGATATTCAGGGTGTAATCCGAAAACCCTANTTTTAATTTTCACTAAGTATTTTAATTTAGAAGTGGAAGTAGTATTGTAGTGATAATTGTAGGATAAAATTAAAACCAAACTTTTATCAACCTTCCAAGCTAGGGCGTGTTATTCTAAACTAGAATTTTTTTTAAAAGTCACCGTGATTAACCTCAATTTCCGTGGGATCGATATTCAGGGCGTAATCCGAAAACCCTGTATTACTTGATAACCATACATATACTTGCGTAGAATACCTAGAAATATAATTCAAATCTTACTTTCCTTGGGATCAAGTTTTTAGTGTTATTACCGAGGATTAAAATTTTCATNAACCCTATATTACTTGATAACCATACATATACTTGCGTAGAATACCTAGAAATATAATTCAAATCTTACTTTGCTTGGAATCAAGTTTTCGATGTTATTACCGAGGATTAAAATTTTCAAGTAGTGGTGTCAACTTCTTAAATTCTACATATAAAAAAAGAATATCGGGATCATGTTTTTGGTGCCATTGTCGGGGATTGTAACGGTTGATCTTGACTTTTAGGAGAATTTTAGTTGAAGCAATTAAGCTTAGAATTGGAAACTGTAGTGTCGCAAAAATTATTTTTGTGTGAAAAGTGTTTTTTTTTTTGAAAAGTGTTGTGAAAAAATACAGTTTCTGTGAAAAATAGGTGTTTGTGAAAATCTTTTTTAGTGTTGAATATATTTTTTATTTTATTTGTTTAACTAATAATGTATTATTTATTTGTGTTGCGTATGAAAAACAAAGGATTTGTAAGACTTATGTCTTACGATCCTGAGTTAAGAAAAAGGAAAAAAAATAAAAAAATAGAAAGGACTTGAAAAACTAGAAATGGAAATGGAAAATATTCAAAATAATAACTTAGAAAATCATCATAAATCATTTAGGGATTATGTAAATCCTACGACAGTTGAATTTCACTCAAGTATACAAACCCCTGTCGTAGAATCTAACTCGTTTCAAAATAAATCCATTGATTATCCAACTAGTGCAGAACAGTCAGTTTGGGGGAACTCCTTTAGAGGATTCCTATTTAAACTTATCAAATTTTCTAGGATTTTTTGCTACATTTCATTATAATGGCATGTCAGAAGATGATGCTAGACTATGGCTTTTTCCTTTCTCATTAAGGGATAAGGCTAAAATGTGGTTATACTCATTAGCACCTGGTTCCATTAAAAATTTGGAGGAGTTAACTCAAAAATTCTTAGCTAAGTACTTTCCACCTTCAAGGAATACTAAACTTTGAAATCATATTATCTCATTTTGTCAGTATAAAGGGAAATCAATATACAAAACCTGGGAAAGATTTAAGGAACTCCTAAGAAAGTGTCCACACCATGCTATGCCCGATTGGTTAATCATTCAAACTTCTTACGGTGAGTAAGTAGGCTCCCTTAGGTCTGCAATTGATGCTTCTACTGGTGGATCATTAATGTCAAAAGCATTTGATGTAGCATATGTGTTAATTGAAGAAATTGCTACAAATGAATTTTAATGGCACCCTGTAAGGGAAAATCATAAAAAGGTAGCCAATGTTCATGATACATATTCGTTTGCAATTCTTGCACCTCAGGTTGCTAAAATATCAAGGAAGTTGGACCAACTTGGAACGAACCAGGCTCAATTCACTTTAGTAAGTGAGAAAAGTTAATTAGAGCATATGATTGATTCTATCTTATCATATGAGACTTTAAATACCATAAAAAACCTGTATTCTAACTTTTACAACTCAGGATGGAAGAACCATCCTAATTTTAACTGGTATCATACTATTTGGGGTGGAAACCAACAATGGGAAAATAATCATGCAAATCCTAATGGAAGTTTGAATAATCAAGGGAACCCAAACTATAGACCTTCATATCCACCAAAATCTAACAATGATCAACAATTTGAGGATAAGAAGATGTCTATAAAAGAAGTAGTATTGAAAATGGGAATCCAGTTGCATGGTCAAAATATTGCGATTAGAAACATAGAGAATCAGTTGGGACAAATTATCAATTCACTTAACAATAGACCCCAAGGAACACTTACTAGCAACACTGAGATCAACCCTAAAGAGAAAAATAGTAAAAAAATAGATGTTGTCTGATTAAGAAGTTGAAGAGAGGTAGAGGGTGTGGTTAGAAAAGGGAAAGAAGTTGTGAGAGAAAGAAAGGAAACTAAAAGACCTAAGGAACATGTTTCTAAGGATCTGGAAAAATTAATATCTCCAACTAAAATCAATTTAGAAAGACCACCACCTCCATTTCCTCAAAGACTTAGAGAATATTAGTTGGATAAACAATTTTTAAAGTTCATGGAAGTACTAAAGAAGTTAACAATAAATATTCTTTTTGTTGAAGCTTTGGAACAAATGCCAAGTTATGCAAAGTTTATGAAGGAGGTATTAAACGAGAAAAGAAAGTTTGGGGAGTTGTCCTCACTTTTGTTGGGTCTAAGAAACTTCTTTAGTAGCCTAGGTCTAGCCATAGGACTTTCCTATTGACTAGTCTTAGAAGATCCAGCACACCACACCTATTGGGGGTCCATTTGTTGACCTCACTTTTGGTTGAGGTCTCGAAATTTTTTAGCCTAGGTCTAGCCATAGGACTTTCCTACTGACTAGTCTTAGAAAACTAGAAAATGTACCAAGCCTAGGTCTACCATAGGACTTTCCTATTGACTAGTCTTAGAAAACTAGAAAAGGTACCTTCACCATTAGGGTCTAGCCATAGGACTTTCCTACTGACTAGTCTTAGAAAACTAGAAAAGGTACCCTCACCATTAGAAACCCAAAAATTCTTCTCTTTACANAACTTAGCCCAACATGCTTAAAATGGGTCAAAAATCAAAAATCCATCAAATTGGTTAACCAATTGACCTCAAC
>JXCR01144157.1:125-11944 GCA_002079205.1 Phalaenopsis hybrid cultivar | reverse complement strand
GCCTTCACAGTAATGAAGCTTGAAACAGACAAGTCAGTCGAGCCTATCGTAGAGTTCAAATTGAAATCTGCTGAGAAACTCTCCCTTCAAAGGTTTTGATTGAAAATAACCCTACTAGTGCTGAAAAGTTTGTCGTTGGGAATGTTAGGACTACTACCGGAGCTATTTTTGCCCCTTGCTACCGAAAACACCATAACCGCGCCAACTGTTTTTCCGAGTAAGGGAAAAGAGATTCTACATGGGAAAGAGTCAATCGACGCANTACAACAACTTAATTGCTCACATGGTAAATGCATTAGTTTCATGAATATTGTCTACTTTCTTAGGATTTACCATCTCAGAAGGCCATTGAAAATTATGGTAGTCATTTCTTCAATTAAAGAATAAGTATCATGAAAGGGTTTTGACATCAATGAACTACCAACAGTGGCATCGATTATTGATCTCAGAGATCCAACTTATCAATTATAAAAAGTTTGAATTATTAATCAATCTGGTATGGCATGGTGTGGACACTATCTTAAGAGTTCTTTAAATCTTTCCCATGCTTTGTAAATAGATTCCTCTTTAAACTAATTAAGAGATGTAATATCATTCCTAAGCTTTGCAGTTTTGATGGTGGAAAATATTTAGCAAGTAATTTTTGTGCTAAATCACCCCAAGTTCTCGTAGATCTAGGTGCTAGTGAATTCAACCACATCTTAGCTTTATCCCTCAGTGAGAAATAAAATATGACATCATCTGATACACCATCGTATTTAAATGTAGCGCACAATTCTAAAAAATTGGCAAGATGTGAATTTGGATCTTCAGTTGGGGATCCCCCTAACTGATTATTTGATACCATTTGGATAATTTCAGGTTTAAGCTCAAATGAATTAACCACAATAGTAGATTTTTGAATACTATAATGAAGTTCATCTACAGTAGGGTTGACATAATCTCTTAAAGGTCCAAACTCTGGATGAATTTCAACTTTTTGATTATTTTGGTCTGCCATTTATGTATTTTTTTTGGATTTTTTAAACTTTAAAACTTTTTTGATTTTTCTGATTTTTCTGNGCATAATCTCTTAAAGGTCCAAACTCTGGATGAATTTCAACTTTTTGATTATTTTGGTCTGCCATTTATGTAATTTTTTTGGATTTTTCAAACTTTAAAACTTTTTTGGTTTTTCTCATTTTTCAAATAATTCTTTCTAATTCATAATCGTAGGACACTAGTCCTTCAAAACTTGAATTACACATAAACTAACAATAATAATATAAATTAAAACAAACTAATATAAGATAAGATAACTTAAAGTTTAAATAAGACATTCTAAAAAATAGAAATTTGCTTTTAAAATCAAATTCTCCCCGACAACGACGCCAAAAACTTGATCCCTAGATATGTTAATATACAAAGTACAACAATTATTTAGATTATATTTCACTTATATTTCCTTACTTTGCAACAAAACCAAAAACTTGATCTTGAAGAAAAATAAGAATTTAACTTTTAATTTATATATATTGGGCCACTACGTAAGTATACATATCGTTACCAAGCAATATAGAATTTTTTGATTAAGACCTGAATATCGAACCCACAGGGAGAATACACAATATGCACTATTGAAGAGCAAACTTTCTATTTTTAATAAAAAGATAATTATATAAACTAAAGATGATTTTTTACAATAATGAAAATTTAAATATTTTTGATATTTTCAATATTTTGATAGAACTATAACAATTTAAAATNTCTTGAAGAAAAATAAGAATTTAACTTTTAATTTATATATATTGGGCCACTACGTAAGTATACATATCGTTACCAAGCAATATAGAATTTTTTGATTAAGACCTGAATATCGAACCCACAGGGAGAATACACAATATGCACTATTGAAGAGCAAACTTTCTATTTTTAATAAAAAGATAATTATATAAACTAAAGATGATTTTTTACAATAATGAAAATTTAAATATTTTTGATATTTTCAATATTTTGATAGAACTATAACAATTTAAAATGATAACTAGAGTTTTTGTAGAAGGAAAGCACTAAATATGAAAATATCTTTCTTCTTGTTATGAATCAGTAATAAGTATAGGAATTCTGTTGTGGAAGTATGCAAATTGAGTTGTGCCAAAAAGGAGCAATAATATTCTCTATCATTACTAGAGAGGCTAAAAAGAACATTGACAAATTTAAAGTTTGAATAGTTCTAAAGATCGGCTAGGAAGGGAAGCTACTAGCACTCATTCTAGAGTTCCCTCGATTTCCTCTACGTAAGGGCTAACATTCTTGTATCAGAACATAAAACAATAAACCAAGTTGGGGGCTTTAACATGTCACTTTAAAGTCCTCTAATCGTCTACATCCATCAATGAATATTTCCCTATTTATTTGCACTCAATCATTTGAACTACATTCTCATTCATACAACCTCAAGAGATTCTTTAAGATTGTTAACTAACACAATACCAACCTAGTTCTTAAATGTCCTCACAACAAATTTTAACAACTGGATTGGCCAAATTAAAAAGTAAATGAAATGCATGAATTTAGATCATCACAACTTCTTCGATCATTGAAGATCAATACTTTCCATAACATCCATCCAAAACTTAATTAATTATCATTTTAAGAATNAGAAATTTGCTTTTAAAATCAAATTCTCCCCGACAACGACGCCAAAAACTTGATCCCTAGATATGTTAATATGCAAAGTACAACAGTTATTTAGATTATATTTCACTTATATTTCCTTACTTTGCAACAAAACCAAAAACTTGATCTTGAAGAAAAATAAGAATTTAACTTTTAATTTATATATATTGGGCCACTACGTAAGTATACATATCGTTATCAAGCAATATAGAATTTTTTGATTAAGACCTGAATATCGAACCCACAGCGAGAATACACAATATGCACTATTGAAGAGCAAACTTTCTATTTTTAATAAAAAGATAATTATATAAACTAAAGATGATTTTTACAATAATGAAAATTTAAATATTTTTGATATTTTCAATATTTTGATAGAACTATAACAATTTAAAAGGATAACTAGAGTTTTTGTAGAACGAAAGCACTAAATATGAAAATATCTTTCTTCTTGTTATGAATCAGTAATAAGTATAGGAATTCTGTTGTGGAAGTATGCAAATTGAGTTGTGCCAAAAAGGAGCAATAATATTCTCTACCATTACTAGAGAGGCTATAAAGAACATTGACAAATTTAAAGTTTGAATAGTTCTAAAGATCGGCTAGGAAGGGAAGATACTAGCACTCACTCTAGAGTTCCCTCGATTTCCTCCATGTAAGGGCTAACATTCTTGTATCAGAACATAAAACAATAAACCAAGTTGGGGGCTTTAACATGTCACTTTAAAGTCCTCTAATTCTACACCCTTCAATGAATATTTCCCTATTTATTTATACTCAATCATTTGAACTACATTCTCGTTCATACAACCTCAAGAGATTCTTTAAGATTGTTAACTAACACAATACCAACCCAGTTCTTACATGTCCTCACAACAAATTTTAACAACTGGATTGGCCAAATTAAGAAGTATCATTAAATGCATGAATTTAGATCATCACAACTTCTTCGATCATCGAAGATCAATACTTTCCATAACATCCATCCAAAACTTAATTAATTATCATTTTAAGAAGAAAGATAAATAAAGCTATCAGAATCCATGGAGAAAATAAAACCACACTTTAGTTTAAAAGAAGAAATCATTGTCAAACCAATAACAAGTCTAAACTAAAACCAATAACAAGTCTAAACTAAAACCAAAAGAGAAAGATTAAAACTTATCTCAACTTCTCCACCATACTCTTGAAGTTCCTTTGATTCTCTTCTCNCAATAACAAGTCTAAACTAAAACCAATAACAAGTCTAAACTAAAACCAAAAGAGAAAGATTAAAACTTATCTTAAGTTCTCCGCCATACTCTTGAAGTTCCTTTGATTCTCTTCTCTTTACAATCACTCCAAATAAAATAACAAAAAGGATAAAATAAAAGTGAAAGTGGTGCCTGAAAATCTCTCCAAGCTAACTCCCCAAATGAAAACTTTCAAAACTTTCCAATACTTTCAGGATCTCTTTCAAAGTCCCAATCTTCTTCTTTTTATAATTTTCCAAAAGGCGCTTTGGTTTCTCTTCAAAATATGTCTAGATTTGATGTATTTCTCCGGGAGATGAATCCTTTTGTGAAAATTTTAGTCNTTTGGTTTCTCTTCAAAATATGTCTAGATTTGATGTATTTCTCCGGGAGATGAATCCTTTTGTGAAAATTTTTGTCCATGATGGTTATAACCACCTATTAAGCCAATGGGTGCCTCAAAAACCTCTTCAAAATTTGCAGAAACTGAATTTACTTGTCCAAAAACTATCACTGATGCCTAAGTGCGGGGCCTTTGACGCTTAGGCATGGCCTTCTCTATTTAATCGGCGCATAAGCGCCAANTGGTTATAACCACCTATTAAGCCAATGGGTGCCTCAAAAACCTCTTCAAAATTCGCAGAAACTGAATTTACTTGTCCAAAAACTATCACTGACGCCTAAGCGCGGGGCCTTTGACGCTTAGGCATGACCTTCTCTATTTAACCGGCGCGTAAGCGCCAAATCTAGCGCTTAGGCACCAAAACTCTTTTGCACATTTTTCACCGTTTTGCTCCAAATTTGATCCTTTCTCACTCCTTTAAGCATTTTTCACCAACTTTACCTGTATCTGTAAGAAGAACACAAAAATACCTTCCTCAAGGCGCAATATCTCAAAAATAGGTATGAAAATGTGTCTAAGAATACTATATATTTTAGGTGATCACTTTTATTTTAAAATCTCCACAAATTAAATAAGGATTTGCCCGGTCTACAGATCGATCTCTGTTGATTTTTAGTGCTTGCACTAAGATTATGAGGTATTGGCTAAGTAGCTAACCCTAGAGCTTTCTTTTTGAAGGTGTTGCAATGGCGTTTCCAATGCTCACTTTCTTCTGCATCCTGCAGACAAGTCGTGATGCCCGCAATGTCGCTCCCACCATCAAGTTTGGAATCAGATTTTAAGATCTCGAAGTCGTCCTCAGGAAAGCACCATTTATCGTAATGAAGGTCTTCACACCAGAGGTTCAAGAACTGTCTACTAAGTTTAACCTGAACTACCCTCATGACATCCCTTCTTACATAAAGGTTAAGAATACTGCCACAATGGCACCTGCCAAGCCTACTGATCCCACTTTTGCTAGGGGAAAATAAGTCATGATCGTTGAAGACCTCACTGAGGGATTGGTTATCCTGTCGTCAGTATTTGAAATTGAATCAAGTTTGAGGACTGCATCGTTAACTCAAACTCAGAGGAGAAACCGCAACCTGAAGATTCGAAGATCTACTGGAGAGCAGATTTTTAAGGAAGTGCCTATTGATGAAGATCCTCACCATGATGAGTCAAGATTATTGGAGACCTATCCATTTTTGCAAGGGAGTAGTTTTATCCCTTAATGGACACTAATGTGTAGGAAAGTATCCAAAATATTGCCTCTACTTTACCAAAACTTCATGGACATGGTGGGGAGAGTAAGAAACCTGCCCCCATCACCCGAGTCAGTTCAATTTTCTAGAAACTAGCTGCCAAAGAAGGATGCTCAATTGGTGAGTTACTCAAATGAATGGGACATGCAGTATCCCCTAGCATGAAGAAAGAAATTTTAAAGGACGTCAGATCTGCCAGACGATCCAAGAAATCAACTGAACCTTTACCAGATCGCATTTCTGTCTGGTACCGCCTGGGGAGCAGAGTGATACCACCATTGATGCTACTGATTTTACTACCACTAGACACACGGGCCGTCGACCAGTTAAGTCATGCCTGGGTCTGAGAATTCTACCAACTACCAGTTGTATGGATGTTCTTAAATATCTAAAGGATAAGACAAAGAGATTACCTATTACCGTATCCGGCCCACACCATGGGGATTATACTTCTCTTTGGCATACCAATGTTTCTAATGAGACAGTCCCTCTCGAGACATCATCGTCAAAGAATAAAGTATGGATACCTAAGGTCACCGTATCGATACAGTTTAGTGAGCCCGCAGGGTAGAATTATGGAATAAGGCAAGGGTCTGAAGTATCCAGCATGGTCGCAACAATTACCAGGTAGATGGAGGAACAAGTGGAGGAGGTCTAGAAGGGTCAAAAAGCTCAAGGTTGCAATTTTTGTGTTAGCCCGAGAGCATGGAGTTTCCATTGATGATGAAGAAGATTTCAACTTCAATGATTACCTCGAAGAAGATTTCATGGAAGTTCATGTCATCAAAATTAGGGCCACTGCATCTGAGTGTGAAACTCAACCTCTCATCGAAGAGAACACCGTAGATGAGTTGTGTAAGGCTATCTTTCTAAGGGATGAGAAAATCATCAAAATAGAGAAAAGGACAGAAGATATGGCTGCTGCTATGACTACCATGGTTACAGTTCAGGGACAGTCTCAACCCCCACAGTTAGCCTCTCCAGAAGTCAATCAACTGGAGATTATACACATCACAGATGAAAGGAGGGAAGTCGTCTCCACAAACAGGGATGAGCAACAAAAGAAAGAATCCCCATCAAGCGTCATGCTAGAAAAGGAATTTAAGCAAATGATCAAGCAAGTTGGAGAGGCTTTAACCCAATCTAAGGGTGGTGCATTGATTTTGAAGGGTAGGCCTTACCTGAAGGAGTTTGATGTCATATCTACCCTAAGGGTTTTGTGTCACCAAACATTAAGATATTCGATGGGACTGGAAATCCCAGGCAACATATAGCACATTTCTGAGCCAGTTGTGGTAATGTTGGAGGTAACAAAGCTTTTCTCTTCCGACAGTTCATCAATAACCTATCAAAGATTGTTTTTGATTAGTATGCTGAATTACCCAACATATTAATCAAGACATCCATCGAGCTAGAAGAACTGTTAGTGAAAAGGTTTGTCGAAGCACAACATCATGTGTCTATCGGAGATCTCATAATGAAAAAAGAAAAGCCCAATGGGACTTTAGTAGACAATATTTTAATGTGGAGAAACCTTAGTATGAAATATGAACCTCAGCTACCAGAACATCACAGAATTAAGATCTTACTCAAAACCATCCATGGGCCAGTAACTTTCATGCTTAAGGGACTCACCATTAAATCCTTCGAGAAGCTACTCAACAAAGCAGGCAATCTTCAAGAAAAAAGTCAAACATAAGGATTCTCATGAGAAATGTAAGGCAACGAGAAAATTTGAAAAGATGACTGGAATAGTGGTAAAGGTCAACAAAGGAAAACAACAGATGAAGATACATGCAGAAAATTCTCACCAGAGTTTTCATCAGTCATCATCGCAGCATACTCAACAACAGACATAACAGTATGACCAGTCTAGCCAGCAACCACCTTAGGGAGGATCATACTAAATAGAGAATAGAAAAGTGTCCATTGTAGAAAGAAGGAAAGTGATGTACTCCTTCAAAGATGAAGCCATACACAAAATGTTTAGAAGTTTGATGAAGAAGCCTGAGTTCAGACTACCAGATCTGAAAAAGCCCGAAGAGGTCAATAAGAAGGATCAACCAAATTATTGTCAATATCATTGACTGTTGGGACACGCTATAGAGGAATGTTTTGTCTTCAAGGATTAACTCGAGAAAAAACTAAGGAAGGGAATATAATGATCCCAAAAGAATATTTAAAGGAATCTGAAAAAGGTTCTATAAATATGATTACGGTCGAGCCAACCACTCTGATTGACCCGTATATTGGAAAAGACGGGTGGAGTACAACTTGGAACAAGCCCAAGAAAATAATAAACTAAATTCAGAATGCTTCAGCATAAGCTTTCAAAGTCTTCAGTTTGTCAAACTTGAGATGAAGATTTCGCCAAAAGATCTGCATCGTTAAAGATAAAGAAGAAGAAGAAGACCACCATGAAGATTGATAGCACGACGGTAGGATAGGGGTTGCCTCTAATAGATTGGTTGTCTCAGATTATGGGAAGAAAATCCTCAAACCCTTGACTTTGTATGATTATCTTTTTGACGTTCCGAGGTCTTATGAATATAATGATTATGATTTTGTCTATGTTTTAACTATTTCTAGTGATATCGTAATCGACTGTGATCGATCTAGCTTTGACCTCAATTCTCAAAATGATCCTTAAATCACACTTGAGTCCCATGAACTCGCTAATAAGACTAAAGAATACATTGACAGCACTGCTTACGACAGCACCGAGAGTGAGGAGCCAGCCCTCGAGTGTCATGGTGCACCGCTCACCATCAACTTAGATCTTTCCGACAAAGAAGAAACACTGAAAGATTTGACAATGACATCTCAAAAAGAGGAAATTACATAAGTAAACTTAAGAAGCATAATTGTATTACCCCCGAGAATAATTTTGATAGATAAAGAAAAGCAAATAGTAACTCTAGAAGAGCTACCTCCACCTTCACTAGTGGGAGAAACACATAACCAAGAAAAATTTGGAGGATCATACAAAGTGGATTACAATGTGCTAGCTGATCTTAGGAAGTGGCTCACCAAATTAAGCACCTACGATGCTCAAATCCTATCAAAGGAGATAAGAGAGTCTCTAGTTACAGCTTTACTCGACCTAGAGATTTGTTTAGCCCAGTTGGCCAGCACATCCTCAGATGAAGTTTTCTCATTGAAAGAACAATCTGGGGTAACCTTCACAGATGAAGACCTGTTGCTCGGTACCAGTGGCCATAATTGTCCACTCTATATCTCCGTTAATATTGACAGATTTGTATTGTTTAGAGTTTTAGTAGATCCTGGAGCATCTCTCAACTTGATGAGTCTACAAGCATCAGCCTACATAGACATTGAATCTCAAGGCCATTCAACTCCGCTTCAGCAATCTTCTAACACTCTTTTACAACAAGTTAATGGAGGCTCTTTTACTTCGCGCACCCGAGGTTGAGGCCGGGGACGTGGACAAGCAAGAACCAACTTAATTCTTGAACAGACTAGGCCGATCATCAATATTGGTGCTGAAGACAGTTCTGAAGATGAAATAATGATGATAAAATAAAAGAAGCCCTGGTACAAGATATCCTTAGAAGATACGGAGAAGCGAATATGAGACAATGTAATATTAGATAAACCACTATGTAAAAACCATGAGCCTTACTCTGATTCTCCCTCAAAAGTTCAAGATTTTAGAGGTTAAGGAGGTCCATAGTGCTGGTTCAAAGCCGACCAAATTTTATCGTGCTTCTATATCTACTAATCTTAAAAATCATGTAAATTTGGATGAGGATCTGAATGAATTAGTGGAATTATCTTTTGGTTATTTTGCACCTTGTGTACAAAAGTTAACTCAACTGGGACATTTGCCAAAACAGATACCAAAAGATAAGTTACAACTTTTTGAAAAATTATGGAATATTAAAACTAGAACTCCTAACTTGAGAGAGGGTCTTAGATTTGGTACAGTCGGACCAGTTGATGATTAAGAATTTTACATGATTTTTACTAGTGAATCGGAAGAAGACTGCCTCGAAGTAGAGGATGATTCTATTGATGTGCTAATAAAAGATGTTTCACTAGAATTTGAGGGAGAAATCAAATCAATTATTAATGAATTGAAGGAAATCAACCTCGGGATGGAAGAGCAACCCGACCAGCATTTATAAGTTCTCTACTCAACATTGAAAAATCTTTAGAATTGATCAAATTGTTAAGAGAAGTCAAAGACTACTTCGCATGGAGTTATGATGAAATGTCAGGACTATCAGCAAAAGTGGTGGTTCATCAGCTCGAGGTGGACAAAGATATGATCTTAGTAAAACAAGCTCCACGAAGAATACACCTCGAAATAGAGTAGCAAGTCATTGCTTAGGTGAAGAAATTAATAGACGCTAACTTTGTAAGAGAAGAGCGATACCCTACGTGGTTAGCTAACAACATACTTATCAAGAAGAAAAGTAGACGAATCCATGTTTGTGTCGACTTTAGGGATTTAAACAGAGCATGTCCAAAAGATGAATTTTCTTTAACGATACCAAAAATGATGGTGGACATCTCTTGGAGACATGAAATATTCTCCTTTATGGATGGATCATCAGGGTACAACCACATAAAGATGGTTCTAAGAGATGCAACACTTACACCCTTCAAAACACATATTGAAATTTTATGCTACACAGTGATATCATTCGGGTTGAAGAATGTCAGAGCAACATATCAATGAGCTCTGGCAAAGATTTTTTATGATGTCATTCACAACCAAGTGAAATGCTACGTGGATGATATGGTCATCAAAATTAAATGAAAAATAGACCATTTACACGATTTGAGGATCGTGTTCGAACAATTATGACAGTATGATCTTAAGATGAATCTCTTAAAGTATTCCTTTAGCGTTACCTTCAAGAAATTGCTAGGGTTTGTTGCCCGTTATCAGGGAATTGAGATCAACCCAGATAAGATTAAAGCTATTTTGGAAATGCCTCCACCCAAAACTTTGAAACAACTATGTTCCTTCTAAGGAAAGTTGACATATCTGCGATGCTTTATTTCAAATATCTCAAGTGGGTGTCAGCTTTTATTGACATTAATTAAAAATGATGTCAAATTTGTTGGGAAGAGAAATGCCTGCGGATCTTTGAGGATGTTAAACAATATTTAATGGCAGCCCCTCTCCCTGGGAAAACTTTAATACTTTATACCGCGACCTTAGAGGACTCATTTAGAGCCCTCTTAGCCCAAGTCAGTGATGAGGGTAAGGAAAACACACTTTACTAATTGAGTCATCGTCTAATACCGACAGAGATAAGGTATCTGCCTATTGAGAAACATTGTCTAGCTTTGATTTTAGCCGCCCAGAAGCTCAGACACTACATGCTTTCTCATAGAATTACCCTAATATTGAAAGTTAATTCATTGCAATATTTGATGACCCGACCCACACTCTCTGGATGTTTAGCCATATGGTCAATGATTTTATTGCAATTTGATATAACATTTGTTCCCCTCCATGCTATCAAGGGACAAATTTTAGCAGACTTTCTCGCTGCACACCCACTTTCAACTAGGTCCCTTCTTAATGATAAACTATCAGATAAACACATATTACAAATGGAATTCTCCAGTGCGCAACACTGGGAGATGTACTTTAATAGAGCTTTGTCAGCTGGAAAAGACAAAGGATCAGGTGCGGTTACACCAGGCAAAGCAGCGATTGGTTTGATCTTCATCACGCCAGATAATGGGATACTGAGGTTCTCATACCACCTAACAANAGTTAGGAAGTTCCAAAAATTTACTTTTCCAGCTCTATATATATATAAATGCTCTGACATGCATTTTGAGTTTCAGGTGGTGGAACGAGAAGACTCGCCAGGTACACTTTTACAGTTTTTAGCGTTGTCCTTCTTGTACTTTCATACTGTACTTTTATACCTGCAAATTTGCATGTTAAACAACGATGTCACCCTGCATGAAAACTAAAACCATTAGGATAGCCACGAACCAAAACCAAAATTAAAATCGAAAAGATTAAAATTCACCGCCACAACATTCAAAATATAAGAAAATCAACCAAGATAAAATTCATCGCCACAATATTCAAAATATAAAACAACTCAAAATTTAACCACAAACATCACAAAAAAAAATACAACTTCAACTAAATTCATACGTCTCTATTGGAAGATCGGGAACCCCTCGGAGGAGGTAACCTACGGTTGCTAACGAGGCTTCCCACGGTCTAAATGAAATTATGGAACTCATTAAGTTGAGTTTAGTAAATTCATTTGGACTAAGTGA
>JXCR01144156.1:3679-33182 GCA_002079205.1 Phalaenopsis hybrid cultivar | reverse complement strand
ATCTTTGTCTAAGGACGGCTCCAATAGCATATTTACTAGCATCACACATCAGTTCAAATGGTTTCTCCCAGTTAGGTGAAACTATAATAGGGGTTGTGATTAAATTTTCCTTTAATAACACAAAGGCATTCAAACAGCTTTCAGCATATTCAAATTTCTTGTCCTTTTTTAAAAGTTGGCATAGAGGTTTGGTAATTTTTTGAAAAATCTTTAATAAAGTGCTTGTAAAATCCAACATGTCCAAGAAAACTCCTAACCTCTCTTACATTAGTAGGAGGTGTTAGTTTAGATATAACTTGAATTTTTGCATGGTCTGCTTCCATACCATCTTCTGAAATTTTATGCCCTAATACAATTCCTCCTGCAATCACAAATTGACATTTCTCCTAATTTAGAACTAAACANATAAAGTACTATAATAAGATATTCCTACAATAACTTTTAAAGTTTAAATAAGACTTTCAAAAATAGAAATTTTGCTTTCAATAAATTTTTGAAATCTTCCCTAGCAATGGCACCAAAAACTTGATCCCGAAACTACTTATATGCAACACTATAAAATTGACTTTGATGATATTTTTCACTTATGTTTCCTTCACAACAGAACCAAAAACTAGATCCTTGAGAAAATAAGAATTTAAAATTTTAATTTATATATATATATATTGGGATAATACGTAAGTATACATATCGTTATTAAGTAATATAAGTCTTTTTGATTAAGACCTGAATATCAAACTCACAGGGAAAATAAGCAATATGCACTATTTATCAACAAACCTTCTATTTTAAAAAGATAATTACTTAAATTATAGATATTTTCACAATAGTTAAAATTCAATTCTTTTTGGTATTTTTGATGTTTTGATAAAATAATAAAACTTGTAAAGATAACTTGACTTTATGTAAAAGAAAACACTTGATATTAAAATATATTTCTTCTCTTCATGAATCAGTAATAAGTATAATAATTCTGTTGTGGAAGTATGCAAATTGTGTTGTGCCAAATAGAAGCAATATATTCTTTACCCTTAGTAGAGATGCTATAAAAAACATTGGCTAATTTAAAGTTTGAATAGTTCTGAAAACCGGCTAGGCAGAGATGATACTAGCTCTCACTCTAGATATCCCTTGATTCTTTCGATCTGAGGGCTAACATCTCTTATCAGAACCTAAAAAAATAAAAAAAGTTGGGGGCTTTAACCTGTCACTTTAAAGTCCTCAAACTCTACTCCCTTCAAAGATTATTTCTCTATTTATTTGCATTAAATCATATGAATTACATTCTCATTCATACAATTTCATGTGATTCTTTCCAATTGTTGGCTGAGACAATACCTGCCCGGTTCTTACATGTTCTCACAACAAACTTTAACACTAGATAGACCAAATCAAGAAGTAAATGAATTACATGGATTTAAATTATCACAACTTCTTCCAACATTAAAGATCAATATTCTCCACAACTTCCATCTAACACTTTAATTACTTATCATTTTAAGGAGAAAGATAAAAAAAACTACTCAGAATCCATTGAGAAGACAAAATCACACCTTAGTTTAAAAGTAGAAATTATTGTCAAACTAACAAGAAGTCTCGATTAAAGCCAAAAGTAGTTTAAAACACACTTCAGTTTAAAAGTAGAAATCATTGTCAAACCAACAAGAAGTCTCGATTAAAACCAAAAGTAGTTAAAAAAAAAGATAAAAACTTATCTCAAATCCTCCACCAAACTCTTGAAGTTCCTTTGAATCTCTTCTCTTTTACGACACTCTTACTCTCTAAATAAAACTAAAAACAAAAAGGATAAAGTAAATTTTTGTGGTGCCTGAAAATCTCTCTGAAACTACCTCTCAAAACTCCCCCTTTCCAACACTTTTCAGAACTTTCAAGCACACTTCAAAAAGTCTCAACTTCCTTTTTTTATAAATCTCCAAGAGGTACCTTGATAACTATTCAAAATGTGTCCCAATTTGATGTATTCCCTAGTGGATGCCTCCTTTCACAAGTCTTTTATTCATATTTTTGTTTCTAGTGGTCATAACCCCCCTCTTTAGCCAATAGATGCCTCAAATGTCCCTTCAAATTTCGACAAAATGAAGTAAACCGTCACATAACTGCTTCTGGTACTTAAGCGCGTGGCCTGTTTCACTAGCACTTAGCGTCGGATCTGGCGCTTAGGTGCCAAAACACTTTAGCACAATTTTCACATTTTTGCTCTAAATTTTGATCCTTTTTAACTGCTTTTAGCATTTTTCACCTTTTTACTTGTACCAAAATGAAAAACACACAAATACCTTCCATTAAAGCGCAATATCTAAAAAATAGGTATAAAAATGTGTCTAAAAAGACAATATATTGTAATTGTATCAAATATCTCATTGATTATTGGTCGCAACTTTCTAAATGCTCAGTTTCTAATTTAAATTTTATATTTTTTCTTTTGTCACAGTTATGAACATAAGTATACATATCGCTCAAGTAATACAGGGCTCTAGTGAAGTCTTGGTTATCGATCGCACAGGGAATAAAACAGAACTTTAAAATGCAAAATGTAGTGCAGAAAGCCAATATCCAATTCACAATGTGTGTACTGAAAATATTAAACTCACTAATAATATAAAGACGATTAAATATTCAAGTTCATTAAAGTACTAACTAAGCTTCTAAGCAAGGTATCTAACACCAAACTAAGTTTTTGTGCTGCAAGTTTCAAATATGGAGAAGCCATCCTCCCCATTATAATGATGCTCTGGTGAGTGAAAGATAAAGATTAGTAAGATATTGTGTTGTTTCAAATAGGAGCATTCCTATTCTTTACCCTCTTTCAAGTGTTGTAAAGAACATTGACTAATCTTAGGTTTATCTCCTAAATCAATAGCTAGGCTAGAAGGATACTGGTTGTCACTCCAGAGCTCTCACTTCCCTTCCCCTGAAGGCTAGCTCTTGCTTTAGTTTATAAGCACTAGGACCAAATTGGAGATTTTAGTATGTCACTCTAAAATCTCCAATTCTACGCCCAATAAACTATATTTCCTTATTTATTAGCATTCAACCCCCATGAAACTTACCATCCATGAGATTTGAATGTGATCTTCACTATTGTTGTAGAATACATAGCCCTTTTAGATCATATGATTCACAATAAATCTTAACAATTTAATTGGCTAGATCGAAAAGCAAATGAAGCACCAAGTGTAAATCAACACAACATTTTGACATGAATTCGTCACAGCCAATCTAAATCATCACATCACCACATCTCATTGCAAGGAGAAAGATAAAGAAATCTACTTAGAACTCATGAGAAAGATACGACAATACAAGGATTTTATATTTAAAAGCAATGTCATACAACCATAAGAAGTAAATACAACTTATCTCAAGTTCTTCCCAGGCAAATCTCTTAAAGTTCCTTTAAATTCTTTTCTCTCTTTATAACTCCACACAATTCATTCTTTAGATGAATAAGGGAGAAGAAATCTCTCACTTTCCATCTCCTCCAACACTCCTTAGAGAGGAATCCAACACAAACCCTAACTCTCTCACACTCTCCAAATAAGATGAAACACTCTCCCCTACACTCACACCACCGAATTCGAGAACCAAAAGTAGTTTAAATTCATTTATAACAAATTCCCCAAGAGATTTCCCAAGCACCCCTTCAAAATCCCTCCAAATACATTGAATTTGGGCAAAAGTCGGCTTTGGGTGCCGCCGACTCTAAATAGGGCACCGCCGGCGCTTAATTATTCAAATCATCCCATACATTCTGGAAATGTGCGCCGGCGGCACCAGTAACTAATTTTGGCTACTTTGTCTCTTTTTGCTCCAAATTAGTTCCTTTTTTGCTTCCTTTGGCTCCAAACACCTAAAATCATCTTGCCTACAACAAAACATGAAAAATACTTTCCTTTAAAGTGCAATATCACAAAAAATGAGTAAAAATACATATAAGAAATCCAAAATATTTTTGGTGTGTCAAAATCGACCAAACTTAACTATTACTTGTCCTCAAGTAATTCTTCTACTACATAAAATTATGATTCATGATAGAGAACTTCACTTTAGAGATTTCATAATTTTTTATTTAAATGAATATAATAGCAAGACATTCAGAAAGGTTAATAATAATTCAGATCAAAATTATAGATGCAAGATCATCTAGTCATCAAGTTTAGGAGTTCTAGTCTCATATTTATTTCAAGAATAACTATAAGTTTTCACAATAAGTGCACATGGAAGAATAATACAAAAAGGAAATCCATAATAACTCTATTAGTAAGGATGCTGATACTTTAAATATAAGTTCAATATTGTACTTAAAATTTTTTCATGAAGTTGATTCCAGTAAAGCCAATTTTTGTTACGCATCTCCTCAAGCTTCTCCTCACTTATACTTTCTTTTTCTTTTCTATATCTTGAATGTTTTTCAATCCTTTTCTTTTTTTTTTCTCTCCTTTTTTTTTTCTTTTGGGATTGTTTTTCAAACCTTTTATTTCCTTTTCAAGTGAGGATTACTATATCTGGATAGCCTTAAATAATTTTGAACTTCACTTTCCTCCCCTTAAAGTTGGAACTTGTGACATTCCTTTATTTTATAAATGTATATTAGCTTTTAAATGATTCATCATAGAGTCTCACTTCTTATCCCTTCATATAAACCCTAAGGACTCTTAATATTTCAAAAATACAGTTTTCCTTTACTTTAAATAACCAACTATACCTCTTATACTAAATATCTTAGCCTATAAAGTTAATCTTCATTATTAGAAGTTTTTCACTTAAGCCTTCGAAGATATTTAAATAAAACCAACAATTTAGTTATCTAAAGTTAAGTCCTAACGTCAGAAACCATGTTAACATTAATTTTGAAATAAAAATAGTTTTAATGAAGACAACTAAAAGTTATTTTTTTTATCTCCCCAAAACTTAAGTTTTTCATTAACAATAGTAGCGGTAAAAATTACATAAGAAATCTAACCTTTTATAGAGGGCTTTTGATCATTCTGAAGCTATGCAGGTATTATCACAAATTTGAACCAGCAGGCTTGAAACAGTTAGAAGCTTTTCTATACATAATATATTAGAGATTTGCAGGGTAAAGAAAAAATTTAGAACATAAACTTTAAACATCTACTGCACATATATAACTACTACAATTTTAAACTAACAAAACAAACTAACACACATCCATTAATTACAACCGCATCACAATTTTAGTACAGTACAACCACAAAAGAAAACAAAATATAAATACATATGATCACTGATCCAACATAAACTACAAACACAACAAACTACCACAAACACAACAAACTACCACTCATCATCACCTCTAGCATCCTCTGGGTCATCAGTTTGCTGGTGCAGAGTATAGCAGGGACAAGTAGAAAAGATCACACCAGCGACTCCCCTCTTGAATCAAATCTGATCATCATGAAAAGCTATATCTGTTGACCTCACTTTTGGTTGAGGTTTAGTTTTCTCTCTTTAGTAACCTAAGGTCTAGCCATAGGGTTTTCCTGATGGCTATTCCTAGAAAACTAGAAAAGAAACTCCCACCATTAGAAACTCTAAACTTATCCTTGCTCAACTTGAAGTTCCTTATATTGGTCCTAACCTCTAGCGCTTTATAGGTGGGGTCAGTATGGGGGATCTCAAACAGAGTCCCCATAGGACTACTTGGCATTAATGTTGATCCTGGGTGTTATTCTAAAGCTAGTTCACTCACTTACACTCACTATCACCTATAGTCACTTGCAACCCTAAACCCAAAATTGTTGATTTTGATCCCTTGATCTTTCGGGAAATTCATGTAGATGGTCCCCTAATCCCACTGGCCCTAAACTGGGGTTTAGCTAATACAAGTACATAGAGGACTCAAATAAGGATTTCATTCGTCCATAGCTCATATAAGGTGGTTGACACCCCAATTCTACCAAAATATATAACTTAGCCTTTTGCCCCCAAATCCACTCAAATTACCTAAATGCTTTTGAAGCCCTAAATTTGATCAAAGCTCTCAAATTTATCCAAAATACCCAAAATTATTCAAAAATCATCTCAAATCTTTTGAAACTACCCAAATTTCCCAAACATCCCAAAAATTCTAAAATTACCACAATTCCCTCAAATTTGCCAAAATTACAAAATTACCTTTGGTAGGCCAAAATCTCCCAAAACCCTCAAAATCATTTAAAATGTCCCCAAAACCAACTTGGATCCTTTAATTGAACCCAATTTGGCCAATTTGACCACTTTGACAAAAAAAAAACCCCAAATTGCCTTTAAAGGCCAAATTTCTCCAAATTCACATATCCATCAATTTGGCCCCAATCCTCCTCAATTTTAATTTTAAATTCATATTCATATTTTATATGATCAATTCAAACCAAATCCAAGCCTAATTGACCCATGCTTTGAGCTCAATTTTGATTCAAATTAAACCCCCATTTTTGACCCTATGACTTAAACTTACCTAATTAAACCATATGATCCACTCAATTACCCTAATTTGAATCCCAAATTCTTCCTAACACTCCTATACATCAAATTGGACCTTTACTTGGCCTTGGTCAAGCCTCAATTTCACTCAATTTTAACCGAAGTCCAAAATCCTCAAATTGGCTATGTCTCCAAATATCACCGAATTGAATGCCCTAACCCCAAAATTGGCGCCAAATTAATGTTGAGAACTCTTCATGATACTCCTATAGACCATTTTAAACCATCAATTTGGGCTTAGCCCAACCTAAACCCAAGTCTAACCCAACACCCCCAAATTGACTAAATTCCCAAAATCTTCCTAATTGAACCTCTAAACCAATTCAAAATCACTCCAAACATTTTCCAAACCTCTTGTGACAATCATCTACAAAATATTGGCCAATCAATTGGTCTCAATGTCATGGCTACCTAACCCAAACCCAACTTCTATCCATTTTGACCCAAATTGAACCCCTTCCCAAAATTGACTTAGCCTTGCTAAAGTCACCAAATTAAGGTCTCCACAGCCACTAAGCACCCTATTGACCAGGTTAAACCCCCTTAAACCACCTAAGTAAGCTATGGACCAAGGGTACCCTAATTTAAGGGTTCTTATCCCATTTTTGGGCCTTAACCAAGAAATATCCTCCATCATCACTTGCCATTAAGGGTTAACCATAATTAACTCTCCCCTGACCTTCCTGAGCCAAGAAGTGACCATACCCTGGCCATCCTCAGCCAACCACCCAAAGGTTCCCTCATTGGTCAAAACCCAACATTAAACCTCCCTGAGCTGGCCAAGTTTGATTGGTCACTAGAGCTCTTCATCCCTCCACCTCTGCAAGCCTTAGCACCCACTACCATGCCCTAAACTCCACCAAGCAACCATGGCTTTAAATTAACCCCTCCATGACCAAAGGAGGGGTAAGCATAATCCTTGGTAAAACTTTGCCCATTTGCTTACAAAGACTCTCCAAGAACTCCTCAGCCTAATCCCACTGTTTTACCCCATTATTTCAGCTCGAAACAGGACATATTTCCCCACACCTCCACAATCCACCAAACACCAATTAACTACACACACACCATAATCACAGTGAGAGGATTTGATTCATCATAAAAGCCCCATCCCAAACAGCCTCTACCCTAACTATAGACCAACACTTGAAATCCAATTTGATCAAAATCATACCTAGTCAATTCACCAGGGTTTGAGACTTCATCCGGAGTTTTGTTGAATCCAATCGAAGCTGCCAAAACTCTCTGATTGAGGCCTCTCCTCTCAAAAAAAGGCATTGATCTCTAACCCTAGTTTGAGGTTCCTTTCATTCTCCATTTGTAATGGCTGATTTCATACTTGATTAACCATATAGAGGTGTTTGCCTTAAATAGATGAAGGTTTAGAAACAAACCACTTGTGATTTGGTTGAGTCTAGGAAAAGATCTTAAGGTTTTAGTGCGAACGATTACGGGTTAGGTCACTTGGGGACGATAACGGGGAGTCGTCTGATCGCACGTGTATCCAATAAATGGAGGAGATTGAGCTGGACAAACTACTGGTGAATGAACCGTGGCCTGCATAGCATGCCTAGGTTGAAAGCATAATGAATGGGAGCACGCCGCGTGTGAGTTCGGAGCCGCCATAGGATGAGTTGGCGCCGCATAGAATAAGTAGAAAAATATGTTTTTTTTTTGAATTATTTTAAATGCCTAAACTTAAAAAATCTACATCTTTCTCTAGAAAAATCATAAAAATAAAAGAAAAATACCCTCTTGTTTCGTGAATAGAGATGAATAATGTGGACTACAAATAAAAATTATTTTCTTATTCTCTTATTCTCTAATTTTTAATGAATTAAATACCGTCTATAGTATTTTTATTCATTATGATCAAACATTGCTCACCATGGCTTAAAATTTTGAGGGTTTGTTCATCATGATAGAGACTATGTCATCTAATTTTAACGAATTAAATACCCTCTGTAGTATTTTTATTCATCATGATCAAACATTGCTCACCATGGCTTAAAATTTTGAGGGTTTGTTCATTATGATAGAGACTATGTCCTCTAATTTTTCCAAAGTCAGAGGACATCTCTATGCTTCTAACATTAATTTTCAAGCTAAGGTGGCTTATTTTAATTATATAAATCAAAATATCATTTGAAAATTTTTGGAAATAATTTTTGTTGGTTTCCTGTGGTTAGAGAAGTCTAGAAAAAATATCATGATGTCTTAAATTATCTTGTAAATTTATATATTTAGTTAAATCTAAATATCTTGTGTTAATTTATGTAAATTATATGCTTATCAAAAATTGACAAAGTCAATCTCAGATTATTCATAAAAATCATGTTTTTCTACCGTAAAAATTTGAAAATTATTTGATTACGTTTGAGTATTAAATTTGATTTTCTAAGAAACCTTGAATTTTTGTACAAAATAATTATTTTAAATTAAATACACTTGGGAAATTATGAAAAGTGGTTGTTTGAGTTCCTTGTGATCATAGACACTTGAGAAAAATAAAAATTATTTTTTTAGAAAATACTTAATTTTTTAGCCTTATTTTAAAATTAAAAATAATTAAAAATTTAAAAAAATGTCAAAATATTTCAAAATATGCTTAATTGTTTTTTGATTACTTGGGACTCATTAAAATATTTTTCCTAATTTTTCTAAGTTAAAAATAAATCTTAAAAGCTTAAAAGTGAATTTTCCTTATTATCCCATTAAAATAATTATAATAAACAAATTAATAATAATTAAAATACCAAATTTGATTCTCTGAGTTTTCTGAACTCAAAGAAGTCTAATA
This sequence comes from Phalaenopsis hybrid cultivar, assembly GCA_002079205.1. Taxonomy (NCBI): domain Eukaryota; kingdom Viridiplantae; phylum Streptophyta; class Magnoliopsida; order Asparagales; family Orchidaceae; genus Phalaenopsis; species Phalaenopsis hybrid cultivar. Next base: position 23,875 of record JXCR01144156.1, on the reverse strand, counting down.
AAAATATAAAAAAATAATTTTGGTAATTAAGACATTATTTTCTATTTAATTAAATCACTGAAGCTTGTTAATAATAAAATAATAATAATAATAATTTAATTCAAAAAATCATGAAATTTTGCTTTAGTGTTTATTTGACCTAAGGAAACCTCTAATAATTTTCTCACAAATAAAAACTTTATTTTGGAAAGTTAAATAAATCAATTTTTGAAAATCCTTTATTCTAAGTTTAAATAAATAATTAAATTGAATTAAATTTTGAGAAGCCCCATATTCTCCTCTAATATTGTAATTACCCCATGGACATGACACTCTAAGTGCTCAAAGTCATTTGGGTTATGCTTAATGAGTTATGAGGTGAAGCACCCCAAGGGCAAAATAGTCATTCTAGATTTTGGTGCCTTAATCAAAATTTAGGATTAACCAAGGAAAAATAGGTAATTTTGAACATAATAAACATGTTTGGATGATTGAAATACTATGGGTTTAAAAGGTAGAAACTCACTCACCACTCTTGCACAACATGAACAAAATCATAATTCTCCTAATCTTCCTGACTTGGAAGTCAACTAAAATCAAATGATTCTTAAGCGATGGGCTTAATATAGAAAAGATGATTATTTATTTTTCTCAAGCCCAAAGTTTTGGATGATGTGATCATTCAATAAGGATATATGTCACTTAAATCAAAATTTTGATAATCATCATTTCACTTATTATGATTGTTAGGGGCTTAGTAGTGACATAGGCTTGATGTATAAACTCAATTGATTGGATTTAGAAGATGATATGATTGGTAATTAACATCTTTAAATACTACAAGTCTGACTTTAATTATGGGCACCATAATCTTTAAATAGCCTAAAATTGCCTTAGGGGCACCCATTCGCATAACTCTTAAATGAAACATTAATTAATTAATTGAGTATTCTATCTTTGGGATAATTAACTTGTCAAGTTTCACTAAGCAATGGGTAGTCACACTTTGACCTCTGATGATTAATAGAACAATATGATAAGTTCAGAATGAACTCAGAATATTTCAAGAAATCTTCAAAGTGGTCCAGGGTCATGCCTCGAGCACTTTGAAATCTATTCGACTTTCTGAGGGCCAATTGGACTTGTCATATTTTGTTCTAAAATCATCTACTAGGATCTTTTGAGATTGAATAAAATCATAACTTGGGGTTTGATAGCTAAAGCTTCATATACTCTTGCAATTTAAAGTCCTTGCAAAATTATATACATATCTTGCAAGTACTGACCTTTCAGGTGGTGGAACGGGAAGAATCGACAGGTATGTTTTCAAATTAATGCATTTACCTCCTTGTACTTATTGTCTCGAGCTTGCATGTTAAATAACAATGTCACCCTACATAAAAACCAAAAGTACTAGGATAGCCACAAAACCAAAACTAAAATTGAAAAGATTAAATTCACTGCCACAACATTCAAAATATAAGATAACTCAAAATTTAATCACAAACATCACAAAATAACAATTGCAACTAAGTTAAGATGTCTCTATCAAATGATCGGGAATCCCTCGGAGGAGGTAACCTATAGTTGCTAATGAGATTTCCTATGGTCTAAATAAAAGTATGGAGCTCATTGAGTTGAGTTTTGTAAATTCATGTGGACTAAGTGAATCCGAATGAAAATAGTGGAGTTAGAATGAGGGAGCCATAGGATTATAACTGCTACACTCTAATCAACTTTAATATGACCCACAATATTTAAGGAACCATAACCATAGGAACATTTGATTTAATATCATAACGTGACACATTAGAAAACTTAAACTCATCACGATAAGGAGCTTGGAGCTAGCATTGTGGGCGGCATGACCATCTTCATCAGCAAAAGGATCTACAATTACATATCTTTCCTTAGAATTAAACAACAAGCCATAATATTTCAAGGTTGTTTGCTTATCCAACATAAATCCTCAACTCGTCTTTAGGCTTTTTGTATAGCCTTGTTGTACAATATAAGCCCTAACCTGTCTTAGGATTCTGAGGTTGTCATTTGTCACGACCTAAATCCTCACATTTATGTGATTGTTTCACATGAATGTAAGCCCTAAACAAATAAAATTGGTTGGATGAAACATTTAAATAATTTCTCTTCAAAACCAAAACCAAATAATAGGTTAAGACTAGGATGTCACCGAGATTCTTCTCCGGATCTATGACATCCCCTAGTTCTTTGTCCTTTGGATTCTACAATAAATGTCTCAAATTTGATCCATTCCCCTTTCACACCTCTTTATCTGATCTCGTTGAAAATGTCTTATCCTTTTGAACTCCTTGAAGATAATATATCGTAATTTTTATCTAGAGTTTTATTGAGTGACTTCGGCCATTTAAGATGTAGTTAACTATAGGGGCGTGCCCTTATAGGAAGCTTTTACGAACCCACCTTAATATAAACCCAATTTAATTCTTTATATTAATAGGGGAACTTGTCGGCTTATAAATAAAATGATTTTCCCAGACCAAACGGATGTCATATATTTCTTAATTTATTTGATCGATCCTTATCCTCAAGTTTTGTTTATATCTTTCGGGATAGATACATAACTTGCAGTGTAGTGCTCTTTCATTTGAACTATGAAAGATATGAGATTAGTTTGATTTCATATTTAAATGTCTTTCCGAAGCAGGCGACAAGATTTTGATTTTAGCGGCCAACAGCTTCCAACGGGCAACTCCTTAACTAAAATAGTGTCGACAATATCATACTTGACCCTCCTCCTGGTGTACTCATCATTGGCCTCATTCCTTGCTTCTATTCTAGTGATCTAATTATGTAGCCTCTCGATGTCATCTTGTTGAATCATCAACTATTCCATAACATCAGAAAGAGTATATGTCCTAGAAGTAGAAGGAATATCATGGCTAGCAGAAGGGGTAGAAGGGTCAACTCCACTCTTACTCACTGATCACCATCCCACATGAGCTTCATAAGTCTTAATGTTGGCTTTGATTACAGGCTTCAAAGGATGGACCCATTCTTCACTGTGATAAAACTCAACTCCTGATAGTACACATAATGTGTGAACCAGGGCAAAATGCCCTAATCCTCCTGTAGTCTCTCCCTTTGCAATTGTCTGAATACTCTTATAAATAATTGCCCCAATGTTAACTATCCTTGAATTTTGAATACATAAATTCAAGATGGCTCTATCTCGAGTAACTTCATTGTGAGGATAAGTAGGTAGTAGTTTTGCAAAAATAAAATAATATCAGGCCTTAGATGCAACATTCAACATAGAAGCACAAAAATTTATCCTTTGCCTTTGCCTAATTTTCCACTCTCCTTTCCTATAAGTAAGAAAGGCAATAACTTCATCCAAGTTATAATCCATAATACCAAATGATGTATACTCACAAAAACCAGGATTCCTCAACTGATAAAATTCATTAATCCAGTTCGGGGAAAATTCTACCATTTTCCCTTGAACATACACCTGATCTTCATACAACAGATTTGCATAAAATTTCCGAACTATTCCAAGATTGCATCAGCAAAAAAATAACAAAATATTTCCCACTTCCGATTCGGTATCAACTACTCCACAACTCCGCCCGAATTTTCAAACGCTCAATCTTGTATACACTTCTTATTGCTTAAGTGCGAATTGAATTGATACTGGGCTTTAATTTTAACAAACTTTCATTCATCATAATCCAACTTCCTCTTCCCCTTATTCATCCTTGGAGCCATACAAATATTTCTAAAAAATTTGAAAATAACTCCAAATCAACTTCAAAAATCAACTTATAATGAACTCCAAAGACAAAACTAGCAAGTAATAACTCCTACACCATAGATAATCTCTAAATATTAACAAAAACTCTAAATTTTGGATTTTCCAAATGTAGGAGATTTCTATGGAGAAAATTAAAAAAAAAATTAGTGTGAAGCTCTTACAAAAAGAAGATGAACTTCACACTTTTTAAGCCTTGAAAATGCTCTAAATGGCAATTCAAGCAAGCCCCAGTATGAGTTTTCAGCCCTAGCTAAAGGTTGAAGACGATAAAAGGGTAAAAATTGTGGGCCCCCAAGCAAAATTTATGATTGTAAGGCAAAACTGAGCTTTTCGAGTTTTGGGCACCGTTAGCCCTCTATTGATTTAAAATACCCTATCTTTCTGTATTTGGGCCCCGTCGGTGCCAGACAGATTTCATGGTCTCGAAAAAAATAAATTGTTTTTTTGCAATTTCAATCATTTTGAAATCACATCAGCATCTAGTTGGCCTTTTTAAGCATCAAACATCATAATAAAGTGATCAATTTACATGAATTTACACAACAACACAAAACATCACTTTTTTAATATAAAATCTAAATTATAAACATACACACTTAAGCACACAAACACATATGTTTTAGCAAACTATGCCACATCAAATTTCAACGTGCACACAACCACAACACTCTAGCACTAAAAACTAAACATAAAAAAAATCTCAAGCATAAAAAGTTTGAAATCGTAAAGCAAAGCAATTTAAATACTAAGCACACCTAACATAGTAAAGTTCAAACACTACATAATAAATACTAAATATCAAATTGAGTCACTACTCCTCCTTGGTATCACTACTATCGTCTTATCTGATATCTCCCATGGATTGGTGGTGCACAAACAAGTTATAAAAGGGATGATACGAAAAATCATCAGTTGAAACTTCAGAAATCAAATCTTTTCTCTTCATCAAACATATCGGACCCTCTTCAATATGCCCGATATGATCAAATTGTTCCTTCATCCTCCAATCCAGATGATCAAATAACTCTAAGATATTGTTAATTGCATTCATAAGATTTCATACCAATTTTCCAATGTCTTCATATTCTTCAGAACCAACTGTGAACTTTTAGGAAAGTAGGGTAGGATAGGTTGTGAACTCTAAGATGGTTGATCTGCAATAATTCTCATATCATTCTCACCTCCAAATGCTTGACAATCATACATATTAAAGGTCCTACCCACCTAAACTTTAGTTTCCCTGGAAATAGTTTCAATCTCGTATTATACAACCACACTTTCTGTCTAGGTTCAAATCTCATTATTATAATCTTCTGATCTTGTCATAGCATCATTTTCTCCTTATAAATCCTATAATTATTGTAATATTCATTTGTAATTTCTTCCAATGCATTCAATTGCAATAATCTTAACTCATCACCATCCTTTAAATAAAAATTCAATTCTTTTATCGCTCAATATTCTTTTTGCTCCAATTATACTGGTAAGTGACACATTTTTCCAAAAATTAGTCTATAAGGAGACATTCCTATGGGAGTTTTATAAGCAGTCTTATATGCTCATAATGCAGTATCTAATCTAACAGACAATCCATTTTATGTGGATTTATAGTTTTTTTCTAAAATTCATTTAATTTCACGATTACATACCTCAGACAAACCACTAGTTTAGGGTTGATAAGCGGTAGAGATTTTATGTTTGATATTATATTTTTGAACCAATATCTTACTCATATTGTTCTTAAAATGAGAATCCTCCATCAGTAATGATTATTATTCTCAACATTCCATATTTTGCAAAAATAATTTTCATTAAAAATTTTGAAACACTCCGAGCATCATATTTGGGTAAGGCTATTGATTCTATCCATTTTGATACATAATCTACAATAACTAATATATATATATATATATATCTATATAATTTTCCTAATGAAGGAATAAATGATCCCATAAAGTCTAATCCCCAAACATCAAAGATTTTAACTTCTAATGTAAAATTTAAAAGCATTTCATTTCTTCTACAAATATTACCTACTCTCTGGCATCGATCACAAGTTTTAATATATTTGTAAACATCCCTAAAAATAGTAGGCCAATAGAATTCAGATTGTAAAATTTTATGTACAGTTTTGTCAGTTCCAAAATGCCTCCAAATTTTGAATCATAATATCTTTGAATAATTGGTCCAATTTCTTTATAAGGTATGCATCTCCTCATAAATAATCCTTACATTGTTTGTATAAGTATGGTTCATCCCAAAAGTAAGATTTGGCATCATATATAATATTTTTTCTTTTATTGCATTGTTAATTTAGGTGGTAAAATATTACTCACAATGTAGTTCACAATATCAGCATATCATGCTAAATTCCTTTCCTCAGTATTATAAAGTTGTTCATCTAGGAAAGTTTCCAATATTTCCTCTTGAAAATCAGATAACTCATTCGGTTCTAGTTTAGATAATTGATCAGCTATTTGAAATCAGATCTTGTTTTATCAATGATTATATAGTCAAATTTTTGCATCAAAAGTATCCATTTAATTAATCTTGGTTTATTTTCCTTCTTTTGCATCAAATATTTGATGGCAGAACGTTCTATATGCATTACACATTTATTCCCAATTAAATATGACCTAAATTTTTTAAAAGCATATACAATTGCTAATAGCTCTCTTTCAGTAGTGGTATAGTTAATTTTAGCATCATTAAGAGTCTTACTAGCGTAGTATATAACTTTAAATATTTTATCATACATTTGCCTTAGAACAACTCCAATCACATAATCACTAGCAACACACATCAATTCAAATGACTTCTCTGAATCAGGTGAAACTATTATCAAAGAAGTGATTAGTTTTTCTTTTAATAATTCAAAGGATTTTAAACATTCCTTAATAAAATCAAATTTCTTATCTTTTTCTAAAAGTTGGCACAAAGGCTTAGTGATCTTTGAAAAATCATTAATATATCTCTTGTAGAAACCAGTATGTCCTAGAAAACTTCAAACCCCTCTCACTGTAGTAGGAAGTGATAGTTTTTTGATAGTTTGAATTTTTTGTAGGGTATACTTCCATGCCATGTTTAGAAATTTTATGCCCATATACAATTCCTCCTGCTACTATAAATTGACATTTTTTTCCAATTTAGAACTAAATTTGATTGTTCGCATAACTCTAACAATTTTTCTAGATTATTTAAACATGCATCAAATGAAGTTCCAAATACAGAGAAATCATCCATAAAAGCTTCTATTCTGTTATCGATTAGATTGCTAAAAATTCACATCATACATCTTTAGAATGTTGCAGGTGCATTACGTAATCCAAAGGGCATTCTTCAAAAAGCAAAAGTTTTATAAGGGCTAGTAAATGTTGTCTTTTTTGATCCTTAAAACCAATAAGTATTTGGTGATAGCTGATATATCCATCTAAAAAGTAGTAATATTTATGCTTAGCTAGTCTATCCAACATTTAATCTAGAAATGGTAAGTGAAAGTGATCTTTCCTGGTGGCGGAATTTAATTTTCTATAATCAATACAAATTTACCAACCAGTGACTTGTCTTATTGATACTATTTCATTTCTTTCATTCACTTTGATATTCATTCCTCCTTTCTTATGGACACAATGAATTGGACTTAGCCAAGCACTGTCTGAAATCAGATATATAATTCCAGAATCTAATCATTTTAAAATTTTCTTCTTTACTACTTCCTTCATCATTGGATTTAATCTCTTTTGTGGATCAGCTCTAGTTTTATGTTTTTCTTATAATAAAATTCTATGCATATAGATCGAATGATTGATTCTTTTAATATCAGCTAAAGTCCAACCAAAATTTTTTTTGTATCTTTTTAATGTATCCACTAAGTTTTATTCTTATAAATCATTTAAATTTGAGTGTAAAATAATTGGTAAGGTAGATAATTTTCCTAAAACACATACTTTAAATGGTTGGGAAGAATTTTCATTTCAAGTTTAGGAGATTTTATAATAGATGGAGTTAGATTTTTATTATCATCTTCTGTAGTATCTAACATTTCAAATCTCTCTTAAACATAATCCAGTTTTTCATTATCTGTCTCATCTTGATCATCTTCCATTTCATTATCATCTTTAATATTCAAATCTTCATTCTCCATTTTCTCTTTAAACTTTTTCTAAAAATAATCATCTCTAAAATAATCACAAATTTCCATTCAAAAGCATTCATCATCTTTTTCTATCTAGGGATATTTCAATGATTTCAAAATATTAAATGTTACCTCTTGATCATTAACTCTCATAGTTAATTCACCTTTTTGAACATCTATCATTGCTCTTCAAGTAGTAAGGAATGGTCTTCCCAAAATAATAGGAATTTCATTATCTTTCTCCATATCTAACACAATAAAGTCCACGGGAAAGATAAATTTATCAAACTTTACTAAAACATCTTCTACAACTCTTTTATGATAAGTAATCGAACGACTAGCTAATTAAAAAGTTATAGAGGTAGGGGAAATTTCTATTCCTAATCTTTTAAAAGTTGATAGAGGCATGAGGTTGATACTGGCTCCCAAATCACATAAGACACTTCCGAAAAAATTTTCACCTATCGCATAAGGAATCGTGAAACTACCAGGACCTTTATGTTTTTCAGGAAGCTTTTTCTGAATAATTGTGCTACACCCTTCACTGAGTGCAACAGTCTCGTGATCTGTAAACTTCCTTTTTTTTGTTAAGTGTATCCTTCATAAATTTCACATAATCGGGCATTTGTTTCTAGGCTTCAACGAAGGGATTATTTACTGTTACTTTTTGTAGAGTTTCTAAAAATTTTAAAAAAATTTCACCAGTATCTTGTTGTTTAAATCTTTGAGGAAATGAAGGTGGTGGCATTTCTATAGTAATTTTCATCGGTGTAAGCGGATATTCTAAATCTGGATATATATGATCATTTCCCTTTTCAATTTCCACCTTCTCTTTTTCAACTTTAGTTTCTTTTTGCAAGCTTGTTTCCAATTCTTTTTCAATTCTTAATTGAATAGCCTTAATTTTTTCTTTATTTTGATCTTTTGGATAGATTTCAACATTGCTAGGTAGAGTTCCTGGAGGTCTATTACTAAGCATCGTAGCCATATGTCCCATTTGAGTTTCCATATTTTTAATTGCTACTCCTTGACTTTGTAATTGATTACCAATGTTTAAAATTAATTCTTCCATAGATTTCTTCTCCTTAAATTGTGAATTATTATTAAAACCTGGAAGATAAGAAAGTATATAATTAGTGTTTCCCTGGTTGTTCAAATTTCTCAATGGGTTCACTGAAGTGTTCCTCCACTGTGGATTAGCAATAACGGTATTACTATAGTTCCAACTTAAGTTTGGGTGGTTTTTCCAATCGGGATTATAATAGTTTGAATAAAGATTGTTGGGTCTATTATTTTTAGCATTCAAGCTTTCGTAGGATGATTAAGAATCCACTATTTGTCCAAATGAATTTTCCTCTAACACTGGAGACATTTGAGAATAAATCATTCTGCATTGATCTATTTTCTTTAACAGGGCAGCAATTTGAGCAACTATCATGGATATTACATAAGAATCAAGAATACTAGCTACTTTTTTAGGATTAACGCATTTAGAGGGCCATTGAAAATTATTAGTAGCCATCTCCTTTATCAAAGAATGTGCCTTTTCAAAAGGTTTTGACATTAGTTATCGACCAGTAGCGGCATCAATAATCAATCTAAGAGATCCCTCTAATACATTATAAAATATTTGAATTATTTACCAATCCGGTAGAGCATGATGTGGACATTTCCTAAGGAGATCTTTAAACTTTTCCCAAGCTTCATATATTGATTACCCTTCAAACTGACAAAAAGATGTAATATTGTTTCTAAGCTTAGCAGTTTTCGATGGAGAGAAATGTTTTGACAAAAAAATTTGTGATAGTTCTTCCCAAGTTCTGATAAATCCAGGTGCTAATGAATTTAACCACACCTTAGCTTTATCCCTTAGTGAAAAAGGAAAAAGTCTAAGTATAACGACATCATTCGACACACTCACATATTTAAATGTAGCTCGCAATTCTAGAAAGCTAGCAAGGTGTAAATTAGGATCTTCATTCAGTGTCCCACCAAACTAACTATTTTGTATCATTTGGATAATATTAGGTTTAAGTTTAAATGAATTAGCAGTTACATCAGGATTTTGAATGTTTAAGTGAATTTCATTTGATGTAGGGTTGGCATAATCTCTTAAAGGTCTAGGTTGATGTTCATTTTCATTTTAAGTTGTTCGCCATTTTGTTCAAATTTTTAAATTCTTTTTGTTGCTTCTAACAAGGCACTACTCCTTTTGATCCAATATTACGCATACAAACACACACCAAACACTCTTAAACCTAGTAAGCACACACAATTGCAAATTAAGAAATAAAGGTTTTTTAAGTACTAGTAACTTTATTGTTACCGTTTTTATATTCCCTGACAACGACACCAAAACTTGGTCAAGACTTTCTAAATGCTCAGTTTCTAATTTAATTTTTATATCTTCTCTTTTGTCGCAGTTATTAACGCAAGTATACGTATCGCTCAAGTAATACAGAGTTCTGGCGGATTCCTGGTTATCAATCCACAAAGAAAACAACATAACTTTAAAATGCAAAACATAGTGCAAAAAACCAATATCCAATTCACAATGCACGTACTGAAAATATTAAAGTCACTTAAATATTCAAGTTTATTAAAGTACTAACTATGCTTCTAAGCAAGTTATCTAATGTCAAACTAAGTTTTGGTGTTGCAAGTTTGAAATATGGAGAAGACGTCATTCCCCTTACAATGATGTTGTGGTGAGTGAAAGATAAAGATTAGTAGGATATTGTGTTGTGCCAAATAGGAGCATTCCTATTCTTTACACTCTTTCAAGTGTTGTAAGGAAAATTGACTAATCTTAGGTTTATCTCCTAAATCACTAGGTAGGCTAGGAGGATACTAGCTACCACTCCAGAGCTCCCATTTACCTTCCTCTGAAGGCTAGCTCTTGCTTTATTTTACAAACACTAGGACCAAATTTGGGATTTTAGCCTGTCACTCTAAAATTTCCAATTCTACACCCAATAAAATATATTTCCCTATTTATTTGCATTCAACACCCATGAACTTTACCATCCATTAGATTTGAATGTGATCTTCACTATTGTTATAGAATACATAGCCCTTTTGGATCATATGATTCATAACAAATCTTAACAATTCAATTGACCAGATTCAAACGTAAATGAAGCACTAAGTGTAAAATCAGCACAACATTTTGACATGAATTCGACACAATAAATCTAAATCATCACATCACAATGTCTCATTGCAAGGAGAAAGATAAAGAAATCTACTCAAAACTCATGAGGAAGATAGGAAAAAATAAGGATTTTATATTTAAAAGCAACTTCATACAACCATAAGAAGTAAATACAACTTATCTCATGTTCTTCCCCACGCAAATCCCTTGAAGTTCCTTTGAATTCTCTTCTCTCTTTACAACTCCACACAATTCCTTCTTTAGATGAATAAGAGAGAAGAAATATCTCACTTTCCTTCTCCTCCTACACTCTTTAAATAAGAATCCAACCCAAACCCTAACTTTCTCACACTCTCTAGACAAGATGAAACAATCTCCCCTACACTCACACGACCGATCGGGCACCAAAAGCAGTTTAAATTTGTTTAGAATGAACTCCTCAAGAGATTTCCCAAGCACCCCTTCAAAATCTGTCTAAATACATTGAATTTGGGCATAAGTTGGCTTAAAGTGCTACCGACGATCAATTATTCAAATCATCCCATATTCTCTGGAAATGGGCGTCGCCAGTGCCCATCTTGGCGCCAATAGGCAGTTTTGGCCACTTTGTTTATTTTTGCTTCAAATTTGTTACTTTTTTGCTTCCTTTGGCTCTAAACACCTAAATTTATCATATATGTAAAACAAAACATGAAAAATACCTTCCTTTAAAGTGCAACATAAAAAAAAATGAGTAAAAATACATATAAGAAATCCAACATATTATCTGGTGTGTCAATCACTAGCATCCTTTGTCTTATTTTTATTTTTAATATTTCTCCTTTCATAGAGATGATTTTGAAGATTATGAATTTTATTTTTCAATTATATATGAACAATAAGCAAATTTGACAAGCTTAGTAGAGTGCATGAATCATCTACAATAATGAATATTTAACCATAGGGCCATCAATAAAAGGTTATTACTCGAAGAAACCCCAAATTCCAAAGAGGAAGAAAATAATGATGATATAACTGTGCACAATAAATTTTGATGTTTAATGTCATAATTATTTTTTTCTTTATTAATTTTTTTAATTGGATTATACACTCGTACATGCCAATTTTTATGAATTACAAATATTAAGGTCAAATAGAAAGCAAAGTCTCACTACCTTGTCCATAGTAGGGGTAAATTACATCACTAAAAGTAGTTACATCACACATCTACTCTAGATTAGATAATAAATTAAGGATTAAAATTGATTTCTAATCACATTTTAGTTAGGTGTGATAACACTAATGGTAATAATTAGACAAAAAACTCCATTCAACACTCAAGCATAAAGCATATGGAGATTCATCATTTTATCTAAAATCATGTAAATTGAGAGAATATAATTATGGAGTTTGCTAGTACAAATAATCTATTAATAAAATTTTTATGAACCCATTTGTCAAATAGTTGATTAAGCATAACAGATATCATACTTTATACCATTTTATGGACTATGAATTCATGCATAATGTAAGAAAGTAATTTTAGTTCATAGCATATTTTCCTTGTTTATAATAAGAACTAGCTACTTTTATAGCTGTAAACTATTATGGACACTGGTTAAGCTAATATTAGGATACAAAGGATATTCTAAATGCAATAAAGCATCTAATGTGTCACATCACCTTTGAACACTTAAAAAATATGGTGAGAACTTTAAATTCTAGGCTTGGCCACCCTTTTAAATACTTGGAGTCATTTAAAGAATATATTCAAAATCATTAATTACATTAATATACTATAATTAACCTACCATATGTGCTACCTACTTTTGAAATTTAAAAAATTCAAAATCATCCATTTGTCTATTCTATAAATTGTCATTCTCTTCACCTCTTGTTCTCCATAATGCATGTTTAGTATTACTCAATTTTTGGGCCAACGAATTATAAAGTGAAGGGTTTGAATGACGGAGACAACATTAGATAAATCTTTATAAATCTTCATTTTCTTTCTCATGTTATATCATATTTATTTAATAATTCTCTTTCATGTATTTTTTACGACTATCCATTTCTCATTTCTCGTAGACCATGGAATGCTATATTGTAAATTCATGTCATCACTATTGTGAGTCTTCGACTTTATAAGGGATTCCCAACATTCCTCATCCAAATATGAATAAAGAAACTATATAATTTCTAATTTCATCTACCTTTGAATAGATTTAGGTTTTTATATCTTTCTTTTATTCTAAATATATATCCTTATTATCATTCCTCAATGTCACACCATTTCATTCTGACTTCAATTACATTTTTTGTAATAAAATGACCTTGGTAACCCTCACTCATATGAAATCCTAAATGCATGATTTTTAATTTGAAATTGTTTTTAAGAAAACTAACAAATTATATTTCTTTATCACATTATGGACAGATATTTAGGCCAATAAAAACTTCCAAAATCTTTCAAACGGCCAAATATCAACTCCTTACTTAACAATGACCCTTCAAAAGAGCAAATCACTAAAATTTATTTTTTCCTCTATTAAATTCTATTCATCATTTACATTCTTCATCATTCAATCCTACAAAAAAAATTGATGCTTTTAGCAATTTAAGAGTGAGATACAATGTTTTTTATCTTGCCCTCATTGATGTAAAAAATATGTTATTATATTTATGCATCAAATTATGTCTCTTCAAGATCTTTCATTTAAGTGATCTGATAGTTTGATTTTAGGTCAAATTATTCAATTGCAATTATTTCGCACTCAAACTTAGTAACTACCTCGTTGACCACTAGCCTTCTTTTTTCTTATTATTATTTTCAATGTCAATCTCGTCATAGAGAGAGCATCTCAAACATCTTGGAATTTTAATTTCAACTATATATGAAAAAAAAAATATGAAAAGCTTAATAGAGTGCATGAATCATCTACAATAATGAATAATTAACCATGGGGCCATCAATAAAAGGCTCTTACTCGAAGAAAACACAAATTCCAAAGAGGACGAAAATAATGATGATATAATAGTGCATAAAAAGTTTTGATGTTTAATATCATAGTTATATATTTATTTTATTAAATTTAATAAGTGTATTATATCCCCCCTCTCCCCCAATTGTTTTATGAATGATTTATATTAAAAAAAGACATAGATGAACTTAAAATTATACCTTTACTTGACCTTATCATGCATATTTTCTATTATTTATTTTTTTTCTAGGAAATGTTTGTGATTCATGAAATTAATCTATTTTTATCTTATGCTTTTAAAGGGAGGGTTTATTACTAACCTCAATGATAATAAAGTATTCCTAAATGTATACAAAAACAACAATAAAAATTTTATCCTACTAAGTGGGGTCGGCTACATGAATCCTTTTTCTCCAATGCATCCTATTTAGTGTCATATTTTCATTTAATTTTAATAAATTAAGATAATTTTTTAATCAATATTCCCAAGTCATTTTAGGTCTACCTATGCCTTTCTTAACATTAGTCGAATCTAAAACATCTACTCTTCTAATCAGATCATTAAATGGTTGATGTTTAATGTGACCAAATAATCTAAGACGACTCTCGCTAATTTTTTCCATCACCAGAGCTACACCAATCCTATCATGAATATATTCATTTAAAATTTTGTCTCTAAGTGTAAAGCGACTCATCCACCTAAGCATTCTCATCGTGATAGCACTTAACTTAATTTTATGCTCTCTTATGAAAGGCCAACATTCAGTGCCATAGAGCATTGCAGGTCTCACTACCATCTTATAAAATTTTCCTTTCAGTCTAAACTGTACTTTTATTTCACACAATAGACCCAAAGCATTCCTCCACTTTGACCAACCAACTTGAATTCTACTGTTAACATCCTCATCAATATCATCATCACTTTGAACAATATACATAAGATATTTAAATTGTTCACAATTTTTATTAATTTGATCACCCATAGTTACATTTCTGTCGCTAGAACTACTACTACTAAAATTACATTCCATGTATTCAATGTTAGTTTAACTCAAACTAAGGCCTTTAGACTCCAAGGTAGATCTCCATAATTCAAGTTTTTTCTGAGCTTTTTCTCTAGTCTTATCTAGGAGAACAATATCATCATCAAAAAGCATACACCAAAGTACATTCTCTTGTAAGTGTCTAGTAAGACCATCCATAAATGAAGGAAAAAGATATGGGCTTAAAGCCAATCCCTGATGTAAACCAACAAAAATAGAAAATATTTGGTGAATCGTCCTTCTGTTCGAACACAAGCAACAATTCTTGTATACATATCGTTAATGACTTGAATATTAGTCATATCAACACCTTTCTTCTCAATAACTCTCCAAAGGATATCTCTTGGAACCTTATCATAAGCTTATTCTAAATCAATAGAAGAGCATATATAGATCCTCCTTATTTCTCTAAAGTTCTCTATCAAAACTCTCAATAAATATATAACTTCGATAGTAGAATGCCCGACATACATCCAAATTGATTATGAGAAATCTTTGTAATATGTCTTAACTTATGTTCAAGTATCCTCTCCCATAATTTTAAAGTATGACACATCAACTTAATTCTTATATAATTTGCACACTCTTGTGTATCCCCTTTATTCTTAAAAATGGGGACAAAAATACTCTTCCTCTACTCCTCAGGCATCTTTATAGTTTTTAAAATAATATTAAATAGTTTAGTAAGCAAAAAAAAACTCCCAAATCTCATAAATATGTCCACACTTTAACTGGGATATCATCTGGTCCCATAGACTTTCCACCCTTGATTTTCTTTAAAGTCTCCTCAACTTCTTTCTTGCTAAGGCAATGGTAAAAATGAAACAATTTATTATTATTAATGCTATTAAGATCACTAAGGTCAATTGTATTTTTCAAAATTTCATTAAAAAGTTTCTTAAAATAACTTACCCACCTATTTTGAATGTCTTCTTCTAAGAAAAGTGTTTTTTGATTTTCATTTTTAATACACTTTACTTAAGTTAAATCATACAATTAAACCATTTTTTATAGCATAACTTCTTATACTTTATTTTTTATTGCACATTACTATTCCACCACCAACTATTTTTATTTCTATAAACTTTTTATTTTGATTCTCTAGGTACAATTTTAGCTACCTGTTTAATATTGTTTGTTACTTTATCCAAAATAGAATTGGCTTCTTCATGAGCATCCCAGATTTTGAAATCTTGAATTTTGCTAATAAAAATATTTTTTATTTGTGTCTATTAGGAGCCCCCATCTAATTATATGCCGATGATTCCTAGTATTCTTTATTTTGAAACTCTTTATCTTAATATCTAGAACTAATAATCGATGTTAAGTACTTAAGTCCTCACTTAAAATGACCTTACAATCTTTGTATTCTCGATGATCTCTTCTTCTCATAAGAAAACAATCAATTTGTATTTTATTAAATCCATTCTTATGCATAAAAATATGCTCATCTCTTTTCTTGAATAAAGTATTAGCAATAAAAAAATCATACGCTAAAGCAAAATCTAATATAACTCTACCTTCTTAATTAAGCACTTCAAAACCATAGCCACCATGAATATTTCTATCCACCAATCTACCGACGTGTCCATTTAAATCTCCTCCAATAAAAATTCTTTCTTCAAGAGGTATCATTTGTATTAAGTCTACTAATTCATTCCAGAATTTTACTTTAGAATCTATATCTAAACCTACTTGAGGAGCATAAGCACTAATAATATTAAAAACCTTAGTATCAACAATAGTCTTAAGTGTCATAATTCTATCTCCAACTCTATTAATTTTTACAACATTATCTTTCAAACTCTTATCAATAATTACACCTACACCATTTCTATTTTTTCTCTTACCTGAATATCATAGTTTAAAACCAACGCAATCAATCTCCTTAGCTTTTTTCTCCAACTCATTTAGTTTCTTGAACACAAAAGATATTTATCTTTCTATGAATCATAATATCAACTAATTCCATTAATTTACCAATGATTGTACCTACATTCTAAGATCATATCTTTATATTGTTTTATGGACTAACTTCTTTACCTGCATACGTCCAGAATACAAGAACTCTTTACTTATTTGACACTACACTCAGGCGCTGATGTAGCAGTCCATGCATACTTTTCACTATATTCAGACCATACATTGTGTCGCTTCTACAAGACGCCCTAGCACTTACACAATGATCAAAAGGATTCATGTCATGATTTTTCAACAAGTTTTACGTTGGTTGTTGACTACCTAACACAAACCTCCACTTTTCACATTCGAGCTTGGGACTGGTAATGGTAGTGTTTAGTCCCATAAATATGTACATGTTTTTGATATTAGTAACATATATGTCATGAAGGAATGATGATTTCTTAAGTGAGTGTAAATAACGAGTACCACATCATGAATGTTCTATGGACTAGTGTCATAAAATAGTTTATATTACTTTAAACAAAAAATATCGTAAATCTTATGAACAAGCAAGCAAGGCAAATTAACATTAAGAAATAAAATATAGAATTCTTCTAAAATTAGGTCATTAAAAAATTTTCACACTAAGCCAAAAAAATTATTATAATATATATAGCATTACAAATAGTTTATTAACGAGAAATTTAATGACCATGAATACACTTAAAATATACAGTCTTTATGTACACATATTTGTACCTATTTTTAATATACTGTGTTTTAATGAAAGATATTTATATTTTTCTTTTAGGTACAATCAAATGGATGAAAAATGGTGAAATGAGTGAAAAAGGATCAAATTTGGAGCAAAAATGAAGAAGGTGCAAAAATGAACTCAAGTGTCTAAGATCCCAGGACCGGTGCTTACGCGCTAGTTAAACTGAGAGAGTCATGCCTAAGTACCAACTACCCCGCGTTTAAGATCCAGATATAGTTATTTGATGGTTCATTGAATTTGGATGAATTTTTTAAGAGGTGTTTGAAGCAACCCTTGATAAAAATGTGGAAATGGTTATGGACAAAAATTCTTTCAATTGGCTTTTGAAAGGAACCAACTTCTAGAATATTCATTGAATGGAGACACATTTTAAAGAGACACCAAGGTGCATATTGAATTTTTATTAAAGAAGACTTGGATCATCAAAGGAAGAGGCCAATCACCAATCATCATCCATCCATCAAGAACAACCACTATACGCCACCGCCGCTGCCGCCCATCGCCGCCACTGCTGACCTCCTTTTCTTTATATTTTGAGTTTTATTTTGTATTGTGAGTGAAGGAAAGATTATAAGGAACTTCAAGACATTTGATGAAGAGTATTTGAGATAAGTGTTTATCTTTGTGACTACATTTGGTTTTAAGTTAGACTTCCTGTTTGAGTGTATGATTTCTACTTTCAAACTCAAGTGTGGTTGTGTTTTCTCCATGAATTTTGAGTATTTTTTTAATCTTTTTTCCTTAAAATAATTATTTATTAAGTATATGAGAGAAGTTGTGTGAAGTCTTAGACTTTAATTTTGGAAGAAGTTGTGATGATTTTAAACCTTTACTTCATGTACTTCTTGATTTGGCCAATTAAGATGTTAATACCTGTTGTGAGAACATGTAAGATCTGAGATGGAATTGTCTCAGTCAACAAACTGTAAGAATCACATTTGATTTCATGGATGAGAATGTAGCTCATGGGATTGAGTGCAAATAAATAAGGAAATAAACTTTGAAGGGTGTAGAATTAGTTGACTTTAGAGACAGGCTAAAGCCCCCAATTTGATTTATAGTTTTAGGTTTTGATATGAGATGTTAGCCCCCAGATGGAGGGAGAAGAGGGAAATCTAGAGTGAGAGCTAGTATCTTTCTTACTTAACCCGTCTTAAGGCTATTCTAACTATATATTAGTCAATATTCTTTATAACATCTCTAATAAGAGAATAGTATTGCTCCTATTTGAGACAATACAATTAGAATATTTCCACAAGATAAATCATATACTTGTTACTGATTCATGATAAGAAATAAGATATTTTATTCATATTGCATTCATCTTACAAGTATTAAGTTAGTTAGTTGCTTACTTTATTTTCAAATTATCAAGAATTATAAAAAGAATCGAACTTTCACTCCTATTTTAGTATCCATAGTTTAAGTAAGAATATTTTTCTAAGTAGAATTTTGTTATCTAATTTCTCCTATTTTTTAAGTTGCATTTTGTAGTTTTTCCTGTGGGCTCAATATTTGAGGCTTAATCAAAAAGTCGTATAATAATTGATAACGATATATATACTTGCGTAGTATCACATATTTAAATATTATAATTGTATTATTATTTGCTTTAAAGTTGCGAATTTACTTATCTTTTGCTTGGGATCAAGTTTTTGGCTCTGTTGCAAAGTAAGAATCATTATTAAGGAAATTAAGCATATAACCACATACATTGCAATTTCACATCTATAAAGAGAATCGAGATCAAGTTTTTGGTGTCATTGCTGGAGAACATTACAAAATTTTTAAAGAAATTTTTAGAAAGCAAATTTATACTTTTATAAAGTCTTATTTAAATTTTTAGATTTAATATAGGAATATTGAAATGTTGTTTTTATATAATGTTCTTATTTGTGTCTTTTTATTTTATTTTATTTGTTGTGTTTTGTAGTAATGTATGTGTATTTTAGGTTCCACTGGACTTGTGTCATACGATTTTGAATTAGAATGAACTATGAGAAAAATTATAAAATTAAAAATTACAGAAAAAATAAAAAATTTCAAAAAATGACAAATTAAAATAATTAAAATGCTGAAGAGTGTCGGCACTATTTTTGGTGTGGAGTTTGCCCGTAAAAAGCTGTCGGTCATCGGAATTAAAATCCTGTTGCCCGCTTCGGAAGGACGTTTAAAAATTTTAGTTTTGAAAAAGCTGAAGTCAAACTAACCCCATAATTTTCATAGTTTAGATGAAGGAGCGCTTTTATCTCAAATCCTGTATCTATCTCGAAGGATAAACACAAAAATTGAGGGTGAGGCTCGATCAAATAAACTAAAGAAAGTTATGACATCCGTTTGTTCTACGAAACCAATATATTAGCCGACAAATTCTCCTATTTAATATAAGAAATTAAATAGGGTTTACATTATGCTGGGTTCGGGAAAAGCTTCCTATAAGGGCAAGCCC
>JXCR01144154.1:180488-273388 GCA_002079205.1 Phalaenopsis hybrid cultivar | reverse complement strand
ATATATAATTTTAATTTTAAAAAAGGTAATTTTTTTATTTTTGAAAAATGAGACTGAATAGCTCTTATATAGTCAATGGTTTAAATAACCGAGCATGATATTAGAACTAATGCTTCATCTTGAAAGATGAAATTATTAGTAAAATAAAAAATTTATGATATTTATTTGTTATGTGAAATTTTCAACAGATCATTCCTTTAAATAATTTGAAGATTAGAAAAAAATTAAATTATCTGGGTTACTAATTCTCCGATAGGCATAAGCCTCTATAGTTAATTACATTTTAAGAGACAAATTATTTAAAAAAACTCTTGATTAAGATTGGGGTTTTGCTTTCAAGAATTTAAGGTTTAATTTTCACGAATGATCCCAAGAAAATCAGCTAGGAAAAGCTTAATGTGGAACAGTTATTTCTGGAATCTAAAGAAGCAAAAGATAGGGTATGCCACACAGACTGAGAAGACCTCAGTTACTTCTCAAACTATCCTATGGTTTGGCTTTATATTTTGGAAAAGATGTTAAATGTCTTACCCCTGCAATTTATTTAAAATTTAGGGCTTACATTTGCATGACATACAATCATGTAAATACCCCAGGAAGATAAAGGGATTTACATCGTACCGAACGAACAACCTCGAGATCCAAAAAAGAGTTAGGGTTATATCATACATCATACGATCATGCGAACCACAAAAAGATAGTGTGAGGATTTATTTCGTGATAGACGAACGACCTCAAATTATTAAGGTTTTATGTTGATTATATCTATGGAATGTTTAGTTGATGTTCATTCTTCGTTCATGTTTTGTCTTCCCTTGATTGCCTTAAAGGTTGATGACTTTGTGATCATATCACCACCTAGTCCGTGGAACGAAAGAGAAAACCATGCCTCGTGAGACATATATTAGGTTCTTGTTACTAATTATTATTATTATTAAAGTGATTAAAAGGGGGATTTTATCTTATGTTAAGAAGCACCGCTCAAGATCACATGGTTTCATCATCCTGACACCGATATTAGTTTTGAATTTACTTAGTCTAAAGAAGTTGTTAGACTTGTTTAGTCCAAAGAACTCTTGTTAGCAANATACATATATATATACATGTATATATACATACATACATACATACATATATATCTATTTATGTATGTATGTATCTATATACATACATACATACATACATACATACATTGTATGTATGTATGTATGTATGTATGTATGTATATACATACATACATACATACATATATACATACTGCACTTTAAGGGTATTTTTTCTTGTGTTTTTGGTTGTAGGTACATCAAATTGAAGAATTTGGGGTTATTGGAGCAAAATGAACAAAAATGGACCAAAACGGAGCAAACCAGAGCAAATCGAATCAAACCGGGGCACACTGGAGCCAAGGAGACCTAAACCGAACACTTAAGTGCATGTGCCCAGTGCTTAAGCACCCAAAATGGTGTTTAGGCAACACAAGACAGAGAGGGGGGCCCTTAAGCGCCCAAAAATGGTGCTTAGGCACCGGTGACAGTTTTCAACATACCTTATAGAATATACGTTAGATTTGGACGATTTTTTAAGCGGTGCTTCGTGTATCTCTTAGGGAATTCATTGGAAATGAGAAAAGGGACTTTCTATAAGAATTTGGGGTGGTTATATGGAGTTTTGAAGAGGCACTTCAGGCACCATTTGGAAGATTCATTGAATTTGGACAGTTTTGAAGAGACACTTAAGCATCTCTTGGGAAATTATAAAAAAAGGCTTGGAAATGTTTTTAAAACAACTCTTAGACTCTTGAATTAATTGAAAGAGGAAAAGAAGACTTAGATAAGAAGAGAAGAAGTTTGGGCATGAGCCCCAAGCGGGGCAACAAGGTGAGAGAGAAAGAGAGAGAGTGAGAGATTTCTTTTTTTCTTTTCACTTTGTTCTTGGAGGGGGTTGTAAGGAGATTGCTTTTGCTATACAAGGAGAGTTTGAATTCTATGAGAGATAAGTATTTTCATTGTATTTTGATTTTAATTTAGTACTTTTTTTGTATGTTTTCAAAGTCTTATTCAATGAAAAGTTNAAAATTCGCGAAACGCGGACCGCGGGGGTCAGCCCGCGGTCCGCGTCTTTTAGGAAATACAAAACGTCGTTTGAAATAATCTACCAAAAAGTGCGAACCAAACGGTATGGCGGCGTTTTCAAAACGCCGCCCGCACTTATAAGCTGCCCCAAACGGGCTCTGAATGTGTTTGGTTTATTGAGTAAAAAATATCTCACAAGAAATTGTCATCAAAATGTGTTTGCTTTATTGAGTAAACTACATAGCAATTGAATGTTGCACCGAAGGGCCTGAAAACATTGCTGACTTTCAACTCATATATTATAAATAAGAGGGTGGAGTGACATTTATCTGCACTAATCCCCAATGGAAGTTAAGGTAATTGGCGCTACGAATTGCACAATCCTCTTATAACCAAAAATAATGTAGCATGACACGACAGAACACACAAAGTGAAATCTCCAAAATATTAATAATCTTAATAATAATAATTTTCATAATTAATAATAATAATGGGGATTAATATACAAACCATAATTCATATATATGTATATATATATATATATATATATCTATGTGTGTGCATTTTACATCATTGATGTGATCGCATGAATCTCAAGGAGATGCAAGGAGCCACACAACGAAAGCAGTAGAAGCGTGAATATTCATCATTGCACTAGTCGCTCTAATCTTAGGCCAAAAGAACGAATATCTAAATGGCCCAAGAAACGTTGTGCTCCCACGTCAATAACTACTTAGTCGATGTCTAGCATTATGAATATCAATAGCTACCAAAGAAAGGTTTTGTATAGGCTCATCGACTGAAGGAAGGCTACCAGTCGGATTATAGTAAAATATGCTCTGCCTGACAAAACAATCCTTCCAGAGGATGATGAGTCTTGGTAACCAAATTCTTCAAAAGAGGTTGCTGTGAATCATTTAGTCAGCTGATACTCTAGGCCACCCAAATGAATAGTAAGCGATGAGACCAGATGATTACGACATGAAACAATGCCAAATAGGTTAAAAATAAGAAAGGATGCTAATAGCANTTCTTCATTTACATGTAAACTTGATCAATTTGCATGTTAAAATCTGTTGTGAGAACATGTAAGATCTGGGATGGTATTGTCTCAATCAACTATGATAGAGTCACATGAGATTGTATGGATGATAATGTGGTCCATATAGTTAAGTGCAAATAAATGGGGAAATAATATTTAAAGGGTGTGGAATTAGAGGACTTTAGAGTGATAGGCTAAAGCCTCTAATTTGGTCTATTATTTTAAGTTTTGATGCGAGATGTTAGCCTCCATGTGGAGGGATAAGAGGGAACTCTAGAGTGAGAGCTAGTATCTTCCCTGCTTAGCCCATCTTCAGAACTATTCAAACTTTAGATTAACCAATGTTCTTTATAACATCTTTATTAAAGGTAAGGAATATAATTGCTCCTATTTGTTACAATCTATCTCACTACTTGTTTTACTTTTACACATGTCACTACTTTCATTGCATGAGGAAGAGTACTTTTAATATATTAAAAACCCAACTTTTTGATTTTTGTAAAGTATTTTAATTTAGAAGTAGAAGTAGTATTGTAGTGATAATTGTAGGATAAAATCAAAACCAAAATTTTATTGGCCTTCCAAGCTAGGGCATGTTATTCTAAACTAGAATTTCTCTTGAAAGTCACCGTGATTAACCTCGATCTCTGTGGGATCGATATTCAAGGTTTAATCAGAAAGTCCTATATTACTTGACAAAGATACGTATACTTACGTAGAATCCCTACAAATATAATTGAAATCTTAATTTGCTTCGGATCAAGTTTTCGGTGTCATTATCGGGGATTAAAATCTTCAAGTAGTGGTGTCAACTTCTTAAATTCTACATATAAAAAAGAATATCAAGGTCAGTTACCCCTAATGAGGTTTTTCAGAGATGAATGAAATTTCTCTTCATAATCACTTTTCCTTCTATTATACCCATCAATATGATTTGCAAAGCTTTCTAAATTTCTTACCTTATCTGTGGTATAGTTGATATTGTCCATCATCCTCTGCAATAAGTGATTTTGAGTTTCAGTAGACTCAACTCTAAAAGTAGAAGCTCGCGAGGTAGATGGTCTAGATGTAGAAGCAGCAGAGGTAGAGGCAGCAGACGTTGTCATTCCATAACTCCTTGAAAATACTCCTCTCTAGCAAAAAATAGAATGCGCAGAATAAAATTTCACATTTACACTTGTAATTGGCTTTAGAGGCAATGGTACTTCCTCCCAGTTATCATATCTTACTCCAACTTGCTCACACACAGAAAAGATTAAGGAACCAAATCCCAAACCTGCAGTAGTAACGGTAGTGGCAGAACTGATGATAGTCTAATAAATCAAAGCTCCAATATTGATTAGCTTGCCTTCCTGAATACAATAGTTCAACATTACTCTCTCTGGTAACTTTGCTGAGATGATTTGTTGGTAATAAACGGGCTAAAATAAAATAGTGTCATGCCTTCAAAGGTGCACTTAACTTTGAGGTGGAAAAGTTGACTCTTCTCTCAATTGTAATTTTTCAAAGCACTCTTTTAACAGTCAAATAGAAAATAATCTCGTCCAATTCCATCCCATTTTCATGATTGCAGAGCATCACTATACCTATCTTGAGCTTTTGAACTCACAAACTTGATTGAATCAAAGGGGCTTTTCCCTTTACTCCTCTTCATTCTTGGTGTCATTCTATAACTTTCATAAAATTCCATAATAACTTCAAAAATCAAGTCTAATCTACTAAACTTAACTTCTATAAGCATTAAATACACTTTATGTACAATTTCCATAGATTTTTCTTCACTTTTCACCATGGATAGTGATTTTCAGGTTCTTCCAAATGTACTCAAAATACATGGTGAAAATCCAAAATTTTTACACTTACCTCAAGAAATCCAAATCTAGCAAATTTTTTTTTCAATTTCACCAAGAAATCTCCATGAAATGGCTTGCCCTAGATTTACAAATCACGAACTTGAGAGGTTGAAGGTGTCGGTGAGAGTAAAAATGGTGATTTTTGGAGTTAATTTTCACTTTTAACTGTTTGCAAACCTCTGCTTAAGTGCAGATTAGTGGCGCTTAGGCCCCTGCCTCTTGGGATACATCGCACTTAAGCACGAGAATGTGGCGCAAAGGCACCAGTGCATGATTTTTGATATTTTTGAACTTAAGTAAAATGCACTTTTAGCCTAAGTTTACCACCCCTAAATGATCTCATGACACTTAAATGACTATTGTCCTCTTCCTTAACTCTCCTCTCTCTCAAACTTCTCCAATTTAACTAATTCGATTCGAGGCTAAAAATAACACAAATTTTCACAAAAACAAACATATACATTCATTCACAAACTAGTACAAGTACATATAACACTTAATTCTCACTCCAAATAGTCTTGAATGAGAAAATCTTCTAAATACAAACACTAAACAATCTAACATAAACTTCAAAAACAGTTTTTAACACTTAACACATTAAATGACTCCTAACAAACAAACTTTAACACAGAACTTAATTCCATTCCTCATTTGTTGGGATAAATTTTGGTCTTTCATTAGTCTCTCCTTGGGCAATCAGAATATAAAGTTGATAAAATAGACGGTGGTGACGAGCTCTGTATTATCTTCTTCAATCCATTTCTTCTTACGATACAACTCCTTATCAGCTTCCTCTATATAACTAGTACAGCTAAATGGCATTTTCAATTGCCATCCAATATGCTCTAGATGTTCATGAATCTAAATTAAATTTCTCTCAAGTAAAGCCATGCTAGTCTCAATTTTGTTGATCTTTTTCGATATTCTTTCAATACTAACGGCTAAGAAACTGTTATACATCTCATGTGCACTTTGACTAATGAATTTCTTCCTCATGTTCTCTTCCTTCTTTTTCAAATCCATCTCCAATGAAGACAACTTCTCAAAATATCTCTGTCTCTTAGACTTTTAGGGCTGAAAATGATCTGGGGTGAAATTACTTCACAAAACCCTTCTATTTATAGGCATAAATCCCTCAAGTAACTTCTAGGCACGTCCTAAAACTGTCTTAGCATGCTTTAGTCAAACAATTGGCGGTTGAAACTTCTAGAATCTGAATTTCACACATGGTTTATAACTCCCACGCTTAATGGCTGAATATTGGCGCTTAATGGCTGAATATTGGCGCTTAAGCGCCAGTGCTCAATTTTGCACCTGTCAACTTAACATCCAAATTCTCATTTTAATATATCTAGATCACTAAATAAAGTCTTAAAATCAATATTAACTCATAATAGTCTCAAAAATACTACCCCTAATTTTCTCAATCACACAAAAACAACATTTAAAGCAAAACACACTGATAACTATGGGTTACCTCCCACAAAGCATTTGGTTTAACGTCATCAGCCCAACGTAACTAGTGCATATTCTGGTTAAACCAACATAATTCAATTTTTAAATTTATGTTGATCCCCTACTAGTTTCAGTCTGTGACCATTCACTTTAAATACTTTCTCAGTTTTAGGATCTTTGATATCCACAGCTCCATAAGGATAAATTTTTATCACAACAAATGAGCCCATCCACCTGGACTTAAGTTAGCCTGGAAATAATCTTAACCTTGCATTATATAACAATACTTATTTCCCTGGCTAAAAATTTTTAATAAGAATCCTTCGATCATGCCACATCTTCATCTTTTCTTTGTAAATCTTAACACTCTCATAAGATTCATTCCTTGTCTCTTCAAGCTTATTTAATTGCAATAATCTTTTCTTACTAACATCTTTTAAATTATAATTGAACTCTTTAATTGCCCAATATGCTTTATGATCAAGTTCAACTAGTAAATGACAAGCTTTCCTAAATATTAGCCTATATGGGGACATTCCTATTGGAGTTATATATGCAGTCCTATAAGCCCAAAAAATATAGTCAAGTTTGTGTGACCAATCCATTTTTGTTAGATTTACAGATTTTTTCATAATTTTTTTAATTTCCCGATTGAAAAATTCAGTCAAACCACTTGTCTGAGGATGATAAGCAGTAGCAATTCTATGGTTTACATGATATTTCTTTAATAATTTCTCCATTATGGCTTTTTTGAAATGACTTCCCCTATCAGTTATGATCACTCTCGGCATCTCAAATCTACAAAATATATTTGTTTTCTTGACTAGATGATGGTATAGGAACAAACCCTTCATGATTTAGTTAAGAATTGAGGGAGAAATTAGGTTTAGAAAATGAACTATTCACGGGTTTGGTCATTTGTGTACGATGACGGGAGCCGTCTGATCACGCGTGTATCGGATGGAAGAGTCAGATCGCACCAGATGAATAGATGGAGTGGTAAAGGTTGGATGTGTGGCGACTGACTTAGAAGGCGGTGTCCAGTAGCACGGCGATGTGTGAAAAGCTTGGAGCTGTTGAGGATTACTTGGCACCGACATGGATAAGTAGGAAAAATAGGTTTTTTTTATTTTATTAATTCAAAAAATTTCAAAAATTCATAATTTGGTGTTGAAAATTTATAAAAATAAAATAAAACCATCCTTCTGCTCAGTGAACGAAGGAGTATCATGTGGACCAAAAATCAAAATTATTTAACTTGTATTTATTTTTAAATTAATTAAATACCCTAAACCTTTATTAAATCATAATTAATTAAATATTAATCAACATAAAATGAAATTTTGAGGGTTTGTTGTCTCTGTGATTGGAAATCTTCTCTGATTTTTCCAAAGTTAGAGAGCACCTCTAGCATGTTGAACCTAAATTTCTAAAGTTAATCACCATTTTCCTTAAAATAATTATATAAATTAATATAAAAAATAAAAAAAACATAGGTTTTACTTTGGTAGGTTCACAAAGGTCTAAGGGATGTAAGAAAAATAAAACTTAAGTTTAAATGTTTTTGAAATACAATTTCCTAATTTAAATCATTAAAACCCATAAAAAAATTAAATAAATAAAATATAATTCAAAAAATCATAAAAATTGAGCCACACAGTGGCTCATGATCAACTTAAGCCTCTGTAAAAATTTGGAATCATTTTAAATTGATTTAACCACTAAAGTCTATTTTTCAAAGAAAATGAGATTTTGGCACTAAAATAATTATAATAATTAAAATATAACTCAAAAATTTTTGAAAAGTGATTTGGAGTATTCCTTATGACTAGGGGCATTCAAGAAAAATAAAATTGACATTAAAATAAATAGTTTATTTTTGGGCTATCTTTCAATTTCAAAATAAATAAAAATTAAAAAAAAATCACAAAAATACAAAAATGAACCAAAATGTCTTCCTACTTTTCTATGTAAAGATATGTATTTTTATATGCCTAAAAATGTATTTTCCTAATTTTTTAGTAAAATAATTTTAAAAACTAAAATAAAATAAATAAATAAATAATAAATTTATCTAAGTTCGTTGAAGACAGAGAGAGCAATGAAAAATATAAAATTAATTTTTCAAAATAAAATACATTTTCTATTTAATTAACTATTAAAATAAATAATTAATTATAAAAATTAAAATATGATTTAAAAGTCATTAAATTTTGCCCAAGTGGTCCTCTAAACTAGATGAACCTTCAATAATTTCTTAAGAACAAAAACTTTACTTTGATTAATTAAATGAATTAACATTAGAAATTCCCATTTTTTGATTAAAATAATTATAGAAAACAAAATAAAATTTTGAAAAATGTGATTTCTTCTCTTGTACTTTAACTAACCCATGAAAGATAGGTAGAAAATTTTCAAGCCCATGTGAATTAATTTAAAAGATTTATGAAAATAGGAGCCTTAGGGGCAAAATTCTAATTTCCATCTTTTCACCCCCCTAATCAAAATTTAGGGCGAGCTAAGGGTTCAAAGGGTAATATTTTAGCATAAGCAGCATTCTAAGGTGATTGAAACATGAGGGTAAGAGAAAAACCAATTAACCACCTTTTTAGAAAAGAATGGTATAAATGTAATTATTCAAATTATTGAAGATTAGAAGATGAAATTGACTTGAATGATTTAAATGTTTGGGGCATGAATTAGGAATTCAATAATCTACTAATCTAGAATCCCAAACCAATTGTTCAATCATAGGTTAATCTTTTAATTAAGTCTTCTTAATATGACTTTTCCTAAATTTCACATCCACCCTCGGTGTCTTTTGAGCTTTGTAATTAACTAAGTTCAATCTAAAGAAGAAGATAAACCATGATTAATCCCCTTCAAGCACTACAAGATCAAGCTTGCTTGTCCCTCTCTCATGGGTTAATTGAGATATAAAACTGAGCACAGTTTAAACTTAACGAACATCAGGGTGATCTATTCAACAACATAATAAGTTCAAATGAACTCGAGATAGTCTAAAAGGATTCTTAAGAGTTTTTTAGGGCTATCTCCTGAACAAATTTATAATCTTTTGGATATTTTGAAGAATAATCGAACTTATTATGCTTTTTTCAAGAAAATCATCCTTAAATCCATTAGGGTCCCACCAAGTTATGAATTGTGGTATCTTTTGAATTTAAATCATTAAAGCTTCATTTCTACTTGGTAGTTGCTCTTACTTTTACTTTGCAATATATACATGATTATGAATGCTAAAATTTCAGCGGGAGCAGCGAGAAGATGACAGGTACACGATTACAGTTTATTTATTGTCATTTTATTTCTGCAATTTATTACCGCTTAAATGTATTATGCATGCTTGGTTGAAACACTTTTCAAAAGCCAGAATAATAAATTTCAAAATTAAGATAAAATTTTTAAATTAAACTTAAACATTTTCAAAATAAAATAATAAAAAATAATACGTCCTTTTGAATTTATGAGTCCCTCGGATGAGGTAACCTACGATTGCTAATGAGATCTCCCCAGTTTAAATCAGTTTAACCACTTATTTAGACTAAGCACATTCAAAAGAAAATACTAGCACTAGAATGTTGGAACTGTAGGATCCTAACCTGTGTCGCTAAAATCAAATTTAACCCCCCCCCCCTCATAACACTTGAATAACAACAAAAATTTGTCACTAAAACTGTAAAACCTTAAACCTTGAACCTGAAGTTGTCCCTTCGATGAGAAGCTTGGAGCTAACTTTATGAGCAGCATGACAAGAATGTACGGAATAACAACTTTGAAAGAGCAACTGAATCTACAACAGCACATCTTTTTTTATAATTAAACAACAAACAATAGGATTTCAAGTAGCTCGTCTAGTACGACATAAATCCTCAACTCCTCTTTAGGCTTTTGCACAATTATGTTGTGCAATTTAAGCCCTAACTAACTTTTGGGTCCGAGGTTGTCGTTTGTTATGACATTAACCATCATATCAACCAAGCTATTTGTATGACCTTGTCATGCAAGTGTAAGCCATAAATAATTAAAATTAAGAGAATGAAATGTGTAATAGTATTTNCAAGTGTAAGCGCTAAATAATTAAAATTAACAGAATGAAATGTGTAATAGTATTTTCTCAAAAAATGAAGCCAAATTGTAGGATAATTTGAGAAGTCACATTGGTTTCCCCCGGATCAATGACATCTCCTACCTTTCATTCCTTTGGATTCCTGAAAGTAATTATTCCTATTTGATCAATTCCTTTTTGAATTTCTAATGTCCAATCTTGAAAACCTTAAACTTTAAAATTCTTGAAAGCAAAACCACTAATATGAATAGAGAGTATTCTTAAGAGACTTCATTCACTTAAGATGTAATTAATTATAGGGGCTTGCCTCTATAGGGAACTTTGAAACCCAACTTAATATAAACCCTATATAATCTTCCATATTAGATAGAAAATTTTCGGTCGACATAAAAGGTTTTGTAGACCAAAAAAACTGTCATAAATTATATAATTTATTTAATATAGTCTCACAATCAAGTATTGTGTCTATTCCTTGATATAGGTACATCACTTGCACAGTTGCGTTTGTTTATTTAAACTATTGCATATATGAGATTGGTTCCGTCTAGTATTTTCAAAAAATTAAGATTTTACTTTTCAAAATTAAATATATATATATTAAATTAAATTAAAGTTATTTTTGGGAACCGACAACAAACATAATAGTGGAAACCCTAAGGGCACAATTTTACATAAAATGAGCTCCAATGACCACTAAACAAGCTTGCTTGCTTCTCATATATAATTATGAAGATCATGTTATTTACATAATGTAATTTTGATCAACAAATCAATATGTGGAAGAAAATAATAATTTTAGGGTTTCTGACAATGATCTTCATGCACGAAAATTTAAACTAAAGAATTTTATGAAAAATTTTTTTTCAAATGACCATCGAATTATTTGAATGGTATTTATTTTTGACAATATGACTTATGCAGGTTTCAAAATCAAGACTTGAGTCCTAAAAAGATCTCGAAAGAGAAAATAATAATCTCATAATTTAATTTATTAAACTTTTTTTAGAGTTATCATTGGGTTTTTTGTTAAAATTGAAAGTGTTTAAGGATTATTTTAATTATTTTAAATTTTTTATCAAGTTATAATTCAATTTTATTAAATTAGGGTTTGATCAAGACTAAACTTAAGTGAATTCCAGTTAAATTTAAGCTGAGAAAATAGGATTGACCAATAATGAGGTCAACAGTACTGACAAATTTGCGGGTTAAGCAAAGGTGATCGAGTGATAGTAGTGGTATACCCCAATAGTGGCAATGATTAGGTGAAAGTGATAAGGCATAGTCATGAACAGAAGATGATGAACCAAAAATTTTGATGGTGTACCACAACTATGGTGGCTCTCAATCATTAAAGATCCTACAGGGCAGCAAGCCAAAAATAGCAATCTAGCATAATGTTGATGGTCCAGTGAAGGTGGCATGAGAGTGGTGGTGTCAGCCCACTAATGGAAGCCTATGGTGATGACAACCTAGCAATAGTTATTTAGCAAGGCAGTGGGGGCCCGACATTAAGTTTTCGACACTACAGTGGTGTCTCAAAGTTGGCTTAAAAATAGTCATCATATGGCGGCGGCTTAACGACTATGGCCCGACATGGAGGTTTTGACCTCATTTTTTATGAGGTCAAATTCTTCTCTTTAGGAACTTGGGATTTAGCCTATGGACTTTCCTATGAAATATCTTAGAGGACTAGTGAGGGATTCCACACCCCCACATAAAAATTTTAGACAATTATTGACTCCTCTTGTGAGGTCCCACCTGAATGGTGACAAGCCCTCAAATGTCACTTTGGGATGGCTAGGACCAATATGTGGAGACTCAAGTGTGAGTTCCTATAAGTTCAACCAAACCTTAGGACAACTCTGGGTGGCTCAGTTTTGGTCTCACACACACCTTCACACACTCAAACCCATTAATTTTCCAACATACCCTAAAACCCTAAAATCATACACTAGACTTACCTCCTTAACTCTTTGGGAACTCACACGGGTGGTCACAAGCCCCCAAATGTCATTTGGGATGGCTAAGACCAACATGAAGAGACTCAATAGTGAGTTCTCATTTTTTTTTCCTATGATCCCAAGATGGCTAGTCATGACATGCATGATGGCCTTATCAAATACCTCCCAAGTTACCCAATTTCCCTAAATTCCTCAAAATACCCAATTTAACCCCAAATTCAAGCCCTCCGAATTCCAATACCAAATTTAAATTCAATTTAACCAAACACCAAATTAAAGCACAAATTTCAATTCCAAACCCAAAACTCCCAATATTGAGCCAAATGTCCAAATCCATACCAAAATCTCACCAAGTCCAATAATCCATCAAATTTTGCATGACAATTCCAAAGACCATCAAGCCTAAAATCAATTTTCCTTAACCAATCCAAAATTCCCAAATTGATCCCTTTATGAAGAAACTTAAAAGGCCCATGAATGAAGCCCAATTTTAATTTCAATTAAGCCCATCATGACAAATTTCCACCTCATCAATTTAAAAAGAATGGAAATCAAATTTAGACATCATAGCCATGTGATGTGCCTAAAAATGTACTATTTTTATGTTATATTTTATAATGATATTGCAATTTAAAGGTGTGTTTTCTTATATTTTTGGTTGTAGGTACATCAAATTAAAGAAATTGGAGCGATTGGAGCAAAAGAAACAAAAATCGACCAAAACAGAGCAAACCGGAGCAAATCGAGTCGAATAGGGGCACACCGGAGCCATGGGGACCAAAACTAGGCACTTAAGTGCCTCTGCCCGGTGCTTAAGCACCCAAATATGGCACTTAACAGCCACCAAACAGAGAGGAGGGCACTTAAGCGCCCCAAAATTGTTGTTTAGGCTTCGGGGATGGTTTTCAACATATCTTCTAAAATATACGACGGATTTGGATGATTTTTGCAGCGTTGCTTCGTGTGTTTTATGGGGAATTCATTGGAAATGATAAAATTGACTTTCTAGAAGGATTTGGGGTGGTTATAAGGAGTTATGAAGAGGCACTTGAGGCACCTTTTGGAAGATTCATTAAATCTAGACACTTTTGAAGAGACACTTAAGAAACTCTTGGGAAATCATAAATAAGGCTTGGAAATGTTTTTAAAAACTATATTGAACTCTCGTGGACTCTCTTAAAGTAATTGTAAGAGGATAAGAAGGCTCAGAGAAGAAGAAGAAGGCTTGGGCGTGAGCCTCAAGTGTGGTGACAAGGTGAGAGAGAAAGAGAGAGTGTGAGAATTTCTTATTTTCTTTTCACTTTGTTCTTAGAGAGGATTGTAAGGAGATTGCTTTTGCTATACAAGTAGAGTTTGATTTCCATAAAAGATAAATATTTTCATTGTATTTTAATTTGAATCTATTACTTGGTTGGTATGGTTTCAAAGTCTTTTTCAATGAAAAATTCTTGTTGTTTCTCCATATGCAGTGAGTAGTTTTCTTTACTCTTCCTCTTATAATGGAATTAGTATGCATGTGTAGGATATAGAATCGTGAATAGAGTGAGAATATATTGTGATGATTTTACTTTGTTCTTCATTTACATGTAAACTTGATCAACTTGCATGTTAAAATCTATTGTGAGAACATATAAGATCCGGGATGGTATTGTCTCAATCAACTATGATAGAATCACATGAGATTGTATGGATGAGAATATAGTCCATATAGTTAAGTGCAAATAAATGGGGAAATAATATTTAAAGGGTGTAGAATTATAGGACTTTAGAGTGATAGGCTAAAGCCTCTAATTTGGTCTATTATTTTAAGTTTTGATGCGAGATGTTAGCCTCCAGGTGAAGGGATAAGAGGGAACTCTAAAGTGAGAGCTAGTATCTTCCCTGCCTAGATCGTCTTCAGAACTATTCAAACTTTAGAATAACCAATGTTCTTTATAGCATTTCTAGTAAGGGTAGAGAATATAATTGCTCCTATTTGTCACAATCTCTCTCTTTACTTGTTTCTTTTACACATGTCACTAATTTCATTGAATGTGGAAGGGTACTTTTAATATATTAAACCCCACTTTCTGATTTTCACTAAGTATTTTAGTTTAGAAGTTGAAGTAGTATTGTAGTGATAATTGTAGGATATAATCAAAACCAAACTTTTATCGACCTTCTAAGCTAGGGAGTGTTATTCTACACTAGAACTTCTCTTGAAAGCCGTTGTGATTAACATCGATCTCCGTGGGATCGATATTTGGGGCTTAATCAAAAAGTCTATATTACTTGATAACGATATGTATGCTTGCGTAGAATCCCTACAAATATAATTGAAATCTTACTTTGCTTGGAATCTTTTTTTTGGTGTCATTACGAGGGATTAAAATTCTCAAGTAATAGTGTCAACTTCATAAATCCTTGCATATCAAAAAATATCAGGATCACCATGCCCCATGCATCCATGTATTAACCCATCAACTTTTGGCCCCATGGCCCTCTCTCACCAAATTTTCATGAAATTTACCCATGACCTCATGCATGTCTTGGATTCACTTATAGAACCATCCATTAGCATCATAAAATTCATAAACACCAAATATGGCAAAAGGAGGACCACATTTCACCTCCCAACAGAATGGTTTAACAAAAACCCTAACACCACCAAATTCATATTCCCCATGCCAAATCAATCACCCAAACCCCTAGAAGTTGACCCATCAACTTCAGCCACCTTGGACTTGACTCGAAGCCATTTTCATGGGGTTGAACCCATGGTTAACCCAACCTAACCCAAACTCATTGGCCACTTTGGAAAAATTGCAATTACCCGTGCTTAGACCAAATTGACTTCAAAACTCCCCAATTTTAACCTCCCACAGTGTGGAGGTGACTTTGTTTGGTCGTTCAACCACCCTAGCCACCGAGAAACACCATAGCCGAGGGGGACCATGTAGCTAAACCCGAAAATTGGAACCCCTTGAGTTGGCTTAATCTAATTGGCCACTAGCCCTCTTCTTCCCTCCGCCTAAGCAAGCTTTTGCACCCACTGGCCAGCCTAATTGGAGCCTCCTTCCTCCTCTATAAATAAGGCAGCCCACACGACCAAAGGGGAGAAGTTCATAAACCTTAAGGAAACTCTACAAAAATCATTCAAAACTTTATTTCCAGTGCCCCTAAGCTCATTCCAATCCTTTTGAGCCCTTCATCTCCACTGCTCAGCCTTAATTTTAAGCTCAAAATCTAGAGCATTTCACGACGTTCCCACCAAACTAAACCAAACTCCAAATTGACCCTTCTAAAAGCTTCCCAACACTCTAAAATCACTTTCCCAATTGAAGCCCCATCATCCCGAACACCTTAACCCAATCCATGACCAAGCCTAAGCCACCTCTTGATCGAACTCCTACACAAATCCAACCACATCTCAAATTTAAGATTTGAGGATGCTCGTGGGATCAAGGCAAAGCTCGGAAACCAATCCAACTGAGGTTGCACCTTTTGGACAAAGGTATGGATCAAAATTCCTAATTTTGCTCTTAAATCTTTATGAAGCAAACTTGTATTTCATACTTATCTAGCCATATATATGTGTTTGTCTCACTTAGATAAAGGTGTAGGAACAAACTTCACTTAATTTGGTTGAGTAACGAGCGAGATCTTAAGGTTAGAAAATGAGCGGTTCTAATGTTAGGAAGATCAGAAACGATGAACGGATGTCGTTCATTTGGGTGTGTATCAATCGGACGGCGGAGAAGGAGTCGGACGGGCGGATAAGCCATGAACAGCTGGTATGTGTGGCGGTTGTGTAAAGCATAGATGACCGCAGGATGACACGTAGCGCTTCGATGACACCGAGGTTGACGTGGATATCGTGTGGATAAGGCAGAAATTAAGGGTATTTTTTATTTAAATAATTATAGAAACATAAAAAATTCATAACTTGGTGTAGAAAATTGCTAAAAATAAAATAAAAATACTTATGTGCTCAGTGAATAGAGGAAACAATATGGACTAAAAATAAAAAAATATTTGCTTAAGATTTATTTTTAAATTAATTAAATACTCTTAAATTTAGTTAAATCATAAATAATTAAATCTTAACCACAAAAATATGAAATTTGGAGGGTCTAATCCTCATATGCTTAGGGATGTCCTTGGATTTTTCTAAAGTTAGAGGACACCAATAACGTTGGAAACCCTAATTTTTAATGTGAACCACCCTTATTTTGTTTATAATAATTATAGAAAATAAAATATAAGTTAGAAAATTACAAAAATTGGTTTGGTATGTTCACTATGGTCAGCGACACTTAGAAAAATAAAAATAAAAATTTAAAAATTTTGAACATATTTTCCTATTTTAAAATTAACAAAATTAACAAAAATAAGAAAAAAATAAGATAACTCAAAAAATCATCAAAATAACCCAAATTAAATAAAATAACCTTAAAGAGTCCCTCTAAAAATTTCAGAGCCATCAAAATTATTTTTAATATAATGATGTATTTTCTAAGTAAATGAGAATTTTAAATTAAAATAATTATAAAAAATAAACTATAAATCAACAAATTATGAAAAGTGGTTTTAAGTGTTCCTTAAGACCAGAGCTATCTAAGAAAAATATAATTGAAGTAAAAAAAAAAACTTATTTTTAGCCTATTTTCCTAATTGAATATTAATTAGAAATACCAAAATCACAAAAATGCCCAAAATGTGTCAAAATGCCATAAATCACTTCCTTATTGAAGAAAACAATAATAGTTTTTTCTATAAATTTTTGGAATTATAAAATGTATTTTAAGTAATTAAATGTATTTTATTGTATTTTTTTCTTAATAAAATATAAAAATTAGAAAAATATAATATTAATTTCCCTAGGCTCTCTTAAGCCATAGAGATTAAAGAAAAATATAGAAAGTAATTTTCAAAATAAAATATATTTTATATTCATTAATCCATTATAAACAACAAACAAAAATCATAATAATTGGAATATAATTCAAAAAAAATCGTGAAAATTGGACTGAGTGGTTCTCTGACCTATGTGAACCTTCTAAAATTTTCTTAAGAATAGAGGGTATGCTTAAAGTAAGTAAATGAATTAACTTTGAACATCCTTATTTTTGAATTAAAATAATTATAAAAAGTAAAATAAAAATAGAAAAATACAAAGCCTTCTCTAGTGTCTTAATTAATCCATTAGTAGCAATCCAACAAAGTTTCAAAGTTTTTTAAATCAAATTGAGAGAATTATGAAGTAAAGAACCTTAGCGGCAAAATAGTAATTATGAAATTTTGAGCCCTAATTAAAAATTTAGATCAAATTAAAGGGTGAAAGAGTAATTTTGATCATCATTGATTCCCTAGGATGATTGAAACAAAAAGGGATAAGAGGTAGAAACCAATTCACACTTTTCTCTACAAAAAAATAAAATTGCAATTAATCAAATTATTATAGTTTAGAAGATAAATATATAGGATGATTCTAATGTGAAGGGAATGAGATAACAAGATAATAATTAACTAATTTGAAGCCCCATATTAATGGTAAGACTATAATTCAATTGTTCAATAAGAATCATGTCCACTTCGCTTAACTCTTATTTAAAATTACAAATCTATTCATAAAAGCTCTAAGGGCTTGATAATAAGCAAGGATTGATCTAAAATTATCTAATGGGATTAGAAAAGAAAGAACATAACTTATCTTAAACACTACTAGCTCACCTAAATGATTGGGCTCACCCTTAGGGTGCTATTCAAAAACTCAAACATAACAAGGTAAGTAGCTACTAGCCTGCTTGTGGTTATTAAGATATATACTGAGCATAACTTAAAGATAGTAATTTAACTTGGATGATCTAAAAAACAGTCTAGTGAGACTAGAATGAACTTAAAGTGATCTAGGAGATCCTGAGTTTAATTAGAATTATTCTCTGCATATTCTTAGAGGATTATGGAAACTTTAGAAAACCTCTGACTATGCTACAATTTGTTGAAGAAGATCATCTTCAAATATTAGGTTGCACAGTGCTCGGAATGACTTGGTTCACCTTATTATTTATTCTATAGTGAATCCTTTTTGGTTCACCTGATTATTTATCTTATAGTGAATCCTCTTGGACTTCAATTAAATGAGTATATTTGAGCTCATCCAGATTTTGGGGGCTGTCCTATGTTGTAGCCCAGATATTGGAGCCCATAGCCACAACTCTGAGAAACATAAAATCATGTTTCTTCTCCAACTTAAGGTCTACTCCAGAAATCATATATATATATATATTTTTTTCATCTGGAATGACCTACAACTGATAAAATCATAGCTCTATAAAATAAAAAAATAAATAATTTATTTTGCATCTTCTACTTGCTAAAGTTTTTCTCTCCACCACTCCTCGAATACATCAATTATTTTATTAATAGCGTCTAAACCTAATCAAGTTGAACTTCTCTTTAACTACTTCGACAATTTTTAGTTTTTTTATAGTTGATCTTCATGTATTCTCATGAAAGACTTTTATTACGTTTAGTCAACCTTCATTATTAAAATATATAGTTTTTTTGTTGCTTATTTTGATCTTTTTAAGCATAAATTAAAGAATATAATCTTTACGTCCCTCTTCCAACTATTCGATATACCACTTTCCTTTTCTTCCAATCTGATTTATCAAGAACATAAACAATGTTAGGAAATTATAAAATTAAGCTTATAATTAAAAGAATAAATAAAAAAAAATTGTATCAAAATATAAAAAAGCCAAACAACTTAAGTAGAGCTCGATGAGATTATTTTATCAAAGATTGCCCTATCAGGAATCACCAGCTCCATTTGATAGTCATAGAAACTTTAGAAATAAGAGCATATAGTATATGAGTTTGAGTGTATCATGTGAGTTATAAGACTAGGTAGTCTCTATGGTTGAGTACGTTGTGTAGGCTATAAGACCAAATAGTATCTGTGGTTAATCATGTCGGGTTAGCTATAAGACCAGGTAGTATATGTGGCTGAGTATGGCGGGCATGATTTAAGATCAGGTAGTATCTGTGGTTAAGCATGTCATGTGAACATTAAGAACATGTAGTTTCTATGGTTTAGTACAACATCTAATGATTGCAAAGAAGTGAGGAAAATTATGTGAATTACAAATTGTAATCGTTTGAGCTCTTTGTTTTTTTATCTTTTTTGCAACATTACCCTACACAATATTGGCAAAATCAACGCTAAAAAAAACCACAATACATATAGCTTGCACTATAGCAGCATATAATTATAATGCAAACAAGGTCGAATACCGTAGCCATGAAGAAGATAAATATTTATATGAATGCATAAGATTTAACTCGTATGCATGCAAATTGGCTAAATACATCTTTAAAAATCACCTATGATCATAAATCTTACATACATATCATCCAATTCATATGAATAGCATAAACAGTTTTTAGGAGCTTTTGCATACATATCATTTGATTGTTATACTTGTACATACCTAACAACTAAAATTTATGTTTTTACATATAAATCACTTAAATCTTCAATATCACATCAAAATTACGGCCATTTTAACTTATAAAAAGTGAAAAAACACATTTTCATGCATATGTGAGATGGCATTGTATGCAAACATGAAATTTAGGTGTTGGAATAATAATTAGGAATTGAGTGGTTGAATGTAAATTCATTCTCATCACACAGTAAAAAACACCATTTTAAATTCCATATCATATAGCCCAGACATTATAAACTTGATTCTGCACTTGCATACAGAGAAGAAATGTATTCCCTAAACCACCAAATGACAGTTAAGCACGGATTGCTTATGAATTCCATTCCACGGAAAATGGAGCAATAAGTTTGCAAGAGAAGAAATTCATTTCCATCAAATGAAAAAAAAAGTAAAAAAACACATTTATTTATCATTGTAATTGAGGGGCATATACTTACATACCACTTAGTTTTTATGTATTACATATGAAATAACTAATCTTTTTTGCATTTATATCACTCAAATCATTCATATCACATCAAAAAGATCACCTTTTCAACTTTAAAAATTGATATATATATATTTTCATGCATATATAAAATGATTTTTATGTAAAACTTAAAATCTAGGCTATAGTGATGTAAATTCATAAGAGTTGAGTGGCATGCATGTGAATCAATCTTTAATTATTAAATAAACCAAGATCCCTAATTGTTATGCAATCCTAAGATCTCGAGCCACTCCTAAAACAATGAAGAATTTAACCATAAATAATTGATATAACCCTAAAGAATATAAATTATTTCCTTAAGAAGCTAAACTTCTTCATCAAATAGAATATCAACAACATATCATTGACACAAATTAATACTATAAACATATGAAGCATAAGAAGTATACCACTTATTTGCTCATAGAGATGCTGACAAATAGTAAATATTACAAATCTCTAAGAATAGAATTATCACACAAATCCGAGTAAGACTCGAGAAATCCCAAAACAAATTACTAAATTATGAATTTCACTCACAGAGAATGGATTGCACAACATAAAAGCCTAAAATCATCATAAGGCAGCATACAACTAAAACAAAAACAAGAACAACCCCAACCATAGTCAATAGCTCCCCAATCAAAGCAAACTCAACCACATGACAAAAAAATTGTGTAACATTTTCT
Organism: Phalaenopsis hybrid cultivar; assembly: GCA_002079205.1. Classification (NCBI taxonomy): domain Eukaryota; kingdom Viridiplantae; phylum Streptophyta; class Magnoliopsida; order Asparagales; family Orchidaceae; genus Phalaenopsis; species Phalaenopsis hybrid cultivar. The sequence goes on along the minus strand of JXCR01144154.1, from coordinate 252,267 downwards.
CTGAACTAACATACAAAGATCAGAAATATTATATATTTGCAAAGTACATAACTAAACTTTCACCATTATCTTTGTCTCACCCCAGTTCCAACTGGCCCTAAAATTCAAAATAAAATATTCATGTGTAGATTCCAACGATGTAGCATGGAATGCAAGGCCCAAAATAGCATGAAATGCGCACACTAAATGCCCAATCAAATAAGTCAAAGCACATAGAAGATTAGATTCTGAAAATCTGGCTACGCAGAAGCAAAACTGAAAATAAAAGACAGAAAAGCTTCTTTTTGTGTTTCCAAAACAAAAAAAAGGATCAAAGAGATACATACACTCAATTCAAAGACAAGCAGATAGCAGAGAAAATCCGCTCCACCGGGATGTCACATAAACCCTACGACATTATGCCCGATGCAATCAGTTCTATGGAACGCAGTTCAACCTTAGTAACGAGAAAGCGAGCTCCCAAACATCTCCTGAGCTGCTTTCGATAACAGAAATCAGCAGAAAAGTCGCCCCAAATGCACTCTTATTCACACAAACTTTATTCAAGATGTATTTCAATTTGAAGTAAAGTCAAGTTGGATTAAATTCATAATCTAATTCTATTAAAAAAATTTTAGTGCCAGCTCTAAAGGGAGAGGGGGGGGTGGAGTGGGGGGGACAGACTTGACAATGTTTCTTTTATCCCAAATTTAGGTGTTAGAAAAGTTAATATAGAAGAATAAAGTGGTATTTTTATTATTTGATTTGAAAAAAAAGCATAAAAGTAATGTTTTTATTTGATATGAAAGAATTGGGTGATAAATGTAAATATTAGGTTTTGATATGTAAATACATAAAAATTAGGTGGCTGTGTGTAAATGCCCCTAAATAAAAACAAAATATTTAATTTGCTAGAAAATAATTTACCAATATTTATTTTACTAATCATTCACTTCAACAAAATACAAGGATTAAATATCTTGCAACCTGTTTTCACTTCCAATTTCACTTTCCTTTAGAATCATTACATAAATATAGCTTTAGGATTACCTCCGAGTGAACCAAACACACATTTACACCAGAGACTCGTCCAAGATTAAAAACCACCCCTAAATCAGAACATTAGGCATGCGCTTGGGATCACAAAAAAAATTTGAAAAATTTACATACAAACCAAACAATTTTTATATATTTTTATATCTAACACCTAGGAGATTGATATTTATATTTAGAACACTTACGTATTAAAGGTGTATTTCAATTGTAAAAGGTTAACGATAGTGTTTCTTTTTTTATGTGATGTCAAAGTTTGATTTTAGCACAAGTAAATATGAAAATTTGTGTTAATATGTAAATGCCCCTATAAACTTTAGTGAATAATCATGATAACAATCAGAAAATTCATTGTTGATGAAAATTCCACTTATGATTATCACCACATGGGGAAAAATACAAAATGATCTACTTTTCCTGACAAAAAAGATGCAACTGAGAAATAAAAAGTATATCAAGCTAAGTAGAGTTTAAATAGTTCCAGAAAACCAATCTTCCTATTTTCAGAAAATATAGCATTTGAAAAGACAGTTCAGTTTGTAAATTTCTACAGAAAAAAAGGGAAAGAATAACACATGATTGGCTCAAACGTTCCCTACAAATCTGAACTCTAACATAGTCCAATGATGCCCAACCACACAAGCAGATAAACAAAATAAGAAGATCTGTAGCTATACAATACTTACTCTGATGAACCTTGGTGCGAAATAGAAGGTACGATGACCGGTTAGTGTCCTGCAAGAACTTTGCAAGGATCAAGTTGTCCGCTGAAGTAGCTCGACAACACGGTCGACAGTTCCTGACGGCCCATCCATTCTTCCGATGGTTTGAGGTTGATTGGATTCTCAACAGCTGCGGAATCCAAGCATAGCATGAACTGGTAATCCTCATCACCAAAATCTGGGAGAGCCTTTGCCTTCTTATCCCATGGGTTCCAAAGGGCTGCAGAGAGGAAAGAAACAAGGGAAATTTACATATGTAGCACAGAACTCTTGTGTATTTACATATCTCACACCTGAACTTTATTTTTTGCACCCGTGCATGAAAAGATGTATTTCACTTATAAAAAGTGATAATAATGCAATTTTTATATGACGTTAAAAATTTAAGTGCTGTGAGTGTACATATGCAAGTTTAGGTGTGAGATGTAAAAAAATAAGAATTGTATGTTATGTATGTAAATGTTCAAAGAAATAAAATTGCACTGAGTGGAAAGGAAAAGCAGCAGGGCGTGTTAAGAGAAAGCAACCTACCAGCATCAGGCAGGCCTTCCTTTCTCAGAACAAGGGTCCTTTTCTTCTCATGGTCTATGATGGCTATCTTTCTAGGCGTGCTTAAATAAACTCTGTCTACCTGCTAAGGAAACACTTGTGAGATAGTAGGAGAAATTCACATATGTAGCACACAATTCATATTTATTTACATATATCACATCTAAACTTCCATATAGCACTTTGGTGGTTTAAACTTATGCATGAAGAGGTGTATTTGACTTTTAAAAAGTGGTAACAGTGCTAGATTTGATTTGATATTAGAGATTTGAGTGCTAGGTGCGTAAATATGAAAGTTTAGGTGTGAGATATGTGAATACACAAGAATTGTGCGCTATGAATGTAAATGTCCCGAAGTAGAATATAGTTTAAGCTAGAAACATGTGAAAGCACCAGAAGCCGGGTTGTAAATCCTATGGTGAAGGAAAGAAGTCTAAATTTCTTGTCCATGAAAGAAATTGAGTTTGACACGTATTGAGCAATACAACAATGGGTATTTATGGGCATGAGATGTAGGACATTTAAGAGTTTAGAGTTTCTAATATTAGGACTACCATACAATTTAAATAAGATGCAATATGTAGGACTCTGGTGAAAGCAGATCAATAATTTCAAATAACTATTTATTATTTCGAAAATAAAAAAAATTAAAAACTAATTCTTGTGAAAGAAGCTTGGATTCAAAATAGAAATTACGATTAAAAACTACAAAAGAGAAGCAAGCAATTGAAATTTCATGCAAACAAATAAACCAAGTTATAATTTAACAGAACAAGGCATGATGGTTATAATTTCGGTTATCTGGTAGTAATGAGTGCAAAGCAGCAAAAATGCTCGAGGAATGAGATATAATTACTGAAAAGTGAGTGTACTTTATACCTGAGAGAGAGCCACTTAACCATTAAAGAAGCTCACTAAAAATAACTCTTAAAATCATACAGTTGCAAATATTAGCCCAAGATAAAGTTCAAAAGAAAGCCTAAACCGTTAATTAGATCCACTTAACCAACAAGAATTAAGAACATAGTAACATTACAGCTTCCTTTTCTTATAGCCAATCCTAATGGTAACACCAAATTGAAAAATGGATGAAAAGCATATTTTAATGAGGTATGATTTTACTTTGTAAGGGAAACGATCCCATAACAAAATGCATTGCATCTGCCATCATAAGTTTCCATGAAATTACAAGGAAGCCAATATATAGCCAATTAAAGTGGAAATGCATAAAACAATGAAGTGTACAAACTAAAAGAAGCTAAAATATGAAAACCTCCCCATCAAACGTAATTGCATCTGCTTGTTCAGTGAACCTCTCTCTTTGCATAAGATTATCAAAATAGTCGAGCGTCTCCAATCCCTCAACTCGGACTTCACTGCCAAAGAAATCATGCACTAAAATATTTCACTGGGAAAAGAAATAATCTTTTCAAACTTCGAAGTAAAAATGAATGGGTCAATTAACACTATGAGCAAAGTCAGAGAGCAGACGTGGACAAATAAAACATTACCATATCCAGCAGCTTTCTACATTCTTTTCATTATAAGAAACTACATAAAATAGACAATGAAAAACTAAACAGATTGATAGAGTTACTCTAATGGAAGAACTGGGCTAAAGTCCAAGTACCTGATGTCTGAAACAGAAAGGTAATTACGCAATCCAAGGGTGAATGTAAATTGTTTACTGTCAGTATTCCTCACCCGAGGAATCAAAGTGAGCTTGCCTGGGCTCAATATAATACGCAGCCGTAGCTCAAAGCTGCATTGCTCAAAGTTTAAATCATGCAAAATCCATCAGAAGTATGCACAGATGACCTTTTCAATGAGCTTCTCTCAAATATTACCTTGGCAATGTCTTCATGTCCTCTTCTTGGGACTTCAAAACTAGATCGATTGTAGAATGATTCTTGGGAGGAGGTAATGGAGATGCACAGCTATCCATTGCCCACAATCTGTTCCTTGCAAAGCCATGCTGCTCCAGGGATCCCAAACCAAACTATAGCACATAACGAGTTAGATATGCACAAAGATACAATAAAAGAAATTAGGCTACTCATGAAGTACGCAAAGCACCAATAGAATTACTTGAGGGAAACAGATAGCAATTCCTCCTCTGATAGCTTTAGGTGGTTTCAAAACAGCCTATTGAACAAGAAAAAATAGTCAGGACTTTTTTATACCTATAAGGTGGCTAGCATACAGAAAACATGCATGCATGCCTACATGGTAGATGCATGTATGTATGCATGATTTCAGGTTATGTGACAAGCATATAAATACAAAATGCATGGATGACTACTGATATAATCTGTAAAAAAATGCAAACAATCAACACTTCCAAAGCAATTTACAAAGTGACAATCACAACGTACTTTGATTTAGATATTAGATAAAAGCAATATCTTGCAGAAAAAAACAGAGAGTGAGTGAGTGACCTATTTGTAGACCATTGGATGTAGTGAGGAACGAGGAAAGAAATAATAACACCAAGTTTTTTATTTCCAAAAATAATTAAAAGAGCAAGACTACTAATAAAATTGATGGTGTAGTTTGTCAGTTTAAGTAACTAAGGAACAAATAAAAAAGTTGTTAGTTTCCTAGATTGAATATGAATTTGGTTTAGCCAAATATCAAGCAATATTTTCATTAGAGGCTTAAAATGAGGAGCTATTTAAATACTTAATTAGCTGCAGATAATTCATTTCATTCAATTAATTATACACAATGTTCAAATATAAGGCCAAACATTTAAACACAATATAATCCCATACAATCCGAAAACCTTTAATTTTAAGGGCATGTTTGGTCGGCGTCGGCCGAATTAGGGGCATATTATTTTTCAAATTCTTGAATTTTGAAAATCTAATTGTTTGTTCGGAAGAAATTCAAATCCAATGTAAAATCATATTATATTTGAAATTCAGCCCTTAGTTCATTCTCCCTAAATTTAGAACTGCCGCCAATGTATTAACTTACATATTTCTTCAAACCAAAAAAAAAAATGAAGTGGTTTGTTTATTTACAATAAACCAAAGAACCCCAAAGTATTCCAAATATAATACATTACTCTCATATAGTATTTATTTTACATTACTTTTTTCTCTACCAACCAAACAGCCCCTAAATATATTCTATTCCAAGAGAGGATAAAACCTAATAAAATAATTCACATGAAACGAATAATTAAAAAAATATTGGCCATAAACATAAATATGACTAAAAAGGCTTTAAAATGGGCTCAACACAAATATATTTTGGCCTAATTTGAATTTTAATAATTAATCTATAGCAACTTTGGCCCTGTCATGGCATGTTTGAAAGTTTTTATTACATCAACTCCAACAAACTCTCCTGTGAAGAGTTGATATCAATATAGCAACCCAGAAATTTAGGAGCTAGCTAGCTTCTATAACTCTTCTGTCATCATTCAAGCATCATTTGAAGGAAACCTCTATTTACACAACCAAAAACCTAAGCTCAATATTTGTCACAAGTACTTAACAGAATGTAGGCATATTAAATCAAATATTAATAAGTTTCATTCCATTGTAATGGATTTGAGGATTATTGATGCCATGGTGATGATAAGAATCAAGCATTGTTACCCATATGTTTATTACCTCTTTCTAAAAAATATAATAGAGCTACTATTAGCTGCCTAAGGGTGTAGGAAATGAAAAGTTAATTGAGGAATCGCTGCTTAATGAAAACCCTTTTAAGAAGTGTTCTCCATCTAACTATGACCTATAATTATCATAGGTTCAAATATGTGAACTGCTTTTATTACAAAGGAAAAAATGGCACATTATGAGAGGCAAATTATGAAGAGGAGAAAGTAACATGCCAAAGAAAACACACAGAGGACAAAGTTAACGATGTTAACATTAGTATAGATTGGTCATATAAAAAAAATGTTTGCACATAGGTTACAAACAGGCATAGTTGAGTCAACAATCCACAAATCGTTATATTTGTCTCTAGTATCCACCGAATTACCTCCTTAAACCTATAATATATAACAAAGTATACTATAGCATATACAATATACTATAACATTGTAGGATATAATAGCTAGAATTTTTTTATGATTTGTTATCGCATATTATAGCACATTAAGGTGTGTTTTAGTACATAATAAAATAGTGGGATCGACCCTACGACAATAATAAATCAAAGTATGTTGATTTGAATGCAGAGAAAGAAGTAGAAAAATTCACAATGAGCTTTGAGGAGCAGCATTAGAAGTAGTTATACAAATTTCTAGTAAAAAAAGTGGGTTTACACGTTAAAAATAGAAATTATTTCTCTTCGGTCAAATTAGAGATTTTTTAGGTCTTCAAAGTGATTGTAATATGGAATAATATAAAACAATATATTATATTATAGTACAACATCATATAGTGTTGTATACAGCTTTGTAGAATATAATATGCATATAGTGGAATTTAAATGTAGAAAAGGTGGTTAAACTAGCTGACTACTAAGCTTATAAAAGAAAACAGAGTAAATAGTTGATAGTTACTGGGTTAGGCGGTTGTAGAGTCAAATAGAGCGAATAGCTATGTGAAATTAAATTGAAGTTATAGAAATGGAATGAGAGAAAAAATATAAAAAAAAATGAAGTTAAAGAGAAAAGAGGAGAGAGAATGAGAAAAAGAAGAGAAAAGAAAAAACTTTTGGTGATAGCAAAGTACTATTTTGATGTAGTGGCAGCACAATAATAGCACAATAATGCAATAAATTTTTCACTATTCCATAAACATTAAACAGGTAGAAGGACACTCTTCTTGAAAAAATTCAAGAGGACATTTCTAGTATTAGTTAAATCTTATTTTTTCATATCTCTTTTATTCAGCTTGAGAGGTTTAAGGCATCTTTCTTTCAATGAAATATGTTGTACTTCACATTGAAAAAGGGTATCTTCTTGTGCCCATTTTATTTACAAATTATGAGCTCCAAATAATATTTGTATATCTCTTTAGAGAGACTTTATATTTCGAGTTAAATTTTTAGATGAAAAATCAGATTTTTTTTAATAAAACACTGCAAATGAAATTCCACCCTCATTTTATGAGGGCATTAAGATCTAATTAAAATTTTCTCAAAAGAATAGCTCCTAATGATTAATTATCTGTTCAAGTCACAAGAGAGAACTTACGATTAAAGCTAATCATGAGAGAATAAGTCATTACCTTACAGTGGTAGCAGCTTTGGTCCTAGATCAAAAGAACATTATCAACTTTAGTTTTTCAAAATATGAACTAAAATTAAATATTGTCGAAGTTGTTATACACCATCAAGAAACCAGAAACCTAAGATTTAACCTTAAACCCTTGAGAAATCACAACTTTTCTTAACAACCCATGTTAATTTTAAAATTTCAACTTCCGCTATTGAACTGCCTAAATATTAATGGAGCATAGTGCATACATTGAAAAGTAGCCATATCAACTCAAGAAAAAATTTATCACAATTATTATTTAAGAAAAGTAACTCACCATTTCAAGAAATATTGATTAAGCCTCATTTTTAATCTTATGGAACATAGTTTAAGAAATTTGAATACTAAATTTCATTGGAAGATGATTGCTTAACGCAATTTCCATTGTTGGAGAATCAGCCTCTATCTAATGCTATTTAATGCTATTTTAGGCTTACATTAATTTACCTTTGTAGACACAAAATTTAGCGCAACATATGCAGATTATATACATGAATTACATGCAAAATTATATAATGAAATTTAAATACATAATGGAAGTTTGAAAGATGCCACAATTGCACATGAATATGATTGAGGTTACAATTAGGATATTAAATATCAGTTTTTATTTGTTATACATGCTATTATATACATATGGTCTTACTTACCACAACCTCATAAAAACGCTTGAGTATCACCTAGTCTGTTTGGTAAAAATTTTGAAAGTTTTTACCACGCTCTTGGGTTTGAATTACACCTACACCATAATAAATATCATTCTAAGAACTTCGGGATAGGTAAAAATTGAAGAAGTCATGTACCTACTACTGATATAGAGCATCTTAGGATTAAGATTCCTAATGCAAATCCACAATAAGATGCAAAAAATCATCAGAGCTGCATAAAAAATTTCAGTGTCACAAACTCTTAAACTTTAACTTAGATTAAGTTTTAATGGTCTTCTACTAAAAATAATGAATAGAAATACATTTAAAAAAATTGATGCAAGAGTTGTAATACATAAACTCCTAAAAAACTAGAACTTAATTAAAGTTGATTTAAGACAATCCCAGAATAAATTTTAGGCTAACAAATAAAAATAAAAGGAAAGTTATGAGAAGTAGAAAACTAGGCTACACAATTGTATGAGATAAACTCTATTGAAGATAATCGAGTCATCAACTTGATCCAGGGGCACTCATGCAAGTAGACAGGATAGAAACTTCAACAAAAAGAAAAAAAAATCATAACATATTGACGAGTATAAAAAAATTCTACAATTCCTATTTATAATAACAAAAAATTTGAAATTCCTCTAGCATAATATTAGCTACCCATAAAAATCACATAAATCTATTGCTGAATAAACCTTGGCAAATAACAAAACACTTGTAGAAATCGCTAGAGAAGTTATGACGATCGTACAACACATTAGGATATATTTTATATACAAAAGCAACAAAACAACATCCCATAAGAAACTTGTAGAATCCACAAATATCATTTATGATAGAGACGATGTAGCAAATTGCAAGAGGTGAACGAATCACTAAGAAACCTCGCATCAATCTTTATAGCATCAAAAATTTAACCCCAATAACTTGTGTAGTTGATATTCATTTATAAGTTCTGAGTGCAACTGCTATTCATTGAAGAATATCTGCTCATTATCACATGTATGTCTATCTCTCCATAACAAGAAGTAATTTTGATATTCAGCCTTAGTGGTGGATACAATTTTATATTCCATAAAAGTCCAAGAAATATTATTAGCATAGTTGTCGGAAATTTTAGAAAAAGTCTTAGATGTGAATCCCTAAAAAGGGGAGGAAAGATAGATTAATTCAAGGCATTAGTTGATGTTTAAAGATATAAATCAAACTAGGAACATTAAAAATTGGATTAGTATCTGATATTCATGAGATTTCAAACTTATAAATACTTGTCCTGATTCATTATATGATTTAATACGGTTCCCTTTTTTTAGACTAAATATATGGGTTTCTAAATAGATAAGGCATGTTTGGGATCAATTTTCATTTTGCTTTTCCTCTGTTTTTAAAAAATATGTTTGTTTAATGTACTTTTTAATATATATATATTTTTTTTTATTTCTAGAAACAAATAAGCATATTTTTGAAATACTCAAAATAACATTTAGAAGTTGAGTATTTTCAAAATTAATCATATTTTAATCAAATATGTCAGCATGTTTTGTTTCAAATCTAACCATAAACAATACAAAATAAAATTAAAAAATGAAAGTGACCCCAAACGGCCCCTTAACCTTTCAAATGTTGGATGAACCGTTACCTTATCAACATATTTGAATTCTACATAATTCCAATTAATGTCATTAATAGACCTCTGATTGTTGTGATTAATATTAATTTTCTTGTAAATATCTTCATATAAATTCTATATATGACTAATTGATGGTTCGTGTTTTTTTTTTTACTTGAAAGAAAAGAACACACATAATTATTATTAAAGCAGATTGCATCAAAACCAAAGGACAATAAAGTCTCATAATAATACACATAGAAGTGATGCAGATGAAACTAAATGTAGCAGTTTGCATATAAAATGCATATATTAGACGGTATTAAAATGTCAAAGTTCTCAAGCAAAATTAGTAAATGGCCTACTAAAACACGCAAGAGACCACAAGCCTTAAGAAACTCAAAAACCATGAATCTTGATTTGCCCTTTCTTCACTATACTGGCATGGATTAGGAAGGTGGACACAGTCTTCCTCTGACTACCTTGGAGTTGAATGGCCTGTCCAAGTTCAGGGCCCTACATAACAGTACCGTTGCAACAAAATTCTTTCTTCAGGTCTTTTAAGATCTTAGTTTTCCCACATTCCTTCTTCAGCCCCTGCATAGTTATCAAACTCTTCCTCTCATTGCGCTATTGAACAAATGTGCACATACTCCTTTGACCCAGCACTAGTATTATCAGCATTAGCCTCAGCAAATGGATGAAAGGTAGTAGGAATCTGGCCGTCGAGATCAAAAATGAACCTCGATTTTTGAAGAATAGATGAGATGCAACATAACAAAAATTTCCCTAATAAGCGCTAGCTCAAACTGCAATATTTTAATCCAGATCAAGAGAAATCAAGAAGAGCCAACAGGAGCGATGATTTCCAAATCCACCAACGAATTATTTAGGAGAAAGAGAGACTCAGATCGATTGATCAAATTCCTCGAATAGATCTTCTAATTCTTGACTCCCTCTTTTCTAATTGATGGTTCAATATGATTTGATGTGTGTAAGTAAAATGCTAATAACGATTTATATGCTCCTTAATGAATACATCATAACTAATTCCTTCATAATGAAAAATTGAACAAAAGTTAAATTTTTTTTATGGTCGATTAAATTTTCTTTTCATATCTAATAAATCACATAAACATTGCACGTTATATGGATGAACAATCTCTTCAAGAACAAATAACCCAAAAAAATTATTGCATACCATTAGATTCAACTTAATAGATGAAATTTTGATTATTTTGTTTTGTTGAAAGCAACTGTCAATAATAGATCTTTCACATTGTGACAGTTTTATTTTTGCAAAATGCTCTTTCATGAATTTATAAATCAAGAAACTAAAAAAATTAAAAATAGAGTAGATATCAATTTGATTATTCTTCATAGAGATAATATCAATTTAATAATATATCTCAGGATTATATCATCTGTTTATTCAATCGATTCAACAACTTTAATAAAAAAAGTTTACTCAATTTTACAGTCAAGAATAGATTTCAATTTCTATTTAAGATTCATGTTTAGATATAATCACAAATTAAATTTCACATCATATCAAAGTTTTAGCTTCTGCTCAAATATTAAGTTCACATTCACGAACTGACAAACATGTTTTAAAGCAAATTCATATTCAACAAAACAAAAAAATAATATTATTTTGTAGTTGTGAATCTTTTCAACATTTATTACATCTAAATAATAATGTCATTTCTTCAAAAAGATTAGATTAATTTAGAAAAAATATGATTCTTAGAAATTTTTACAAAAGGCGATGATCAACATTTTATTTAGTTTAAACATTTATTTTTAAAAAGTAGCTAAAATAATTGAGCAAATCTTATTTTGTTTTTTATAGCTAATTGAACACTTTAAGAATCAGATATATCACATATGTCAATGATTCCTCTAGATTATCTATCCAATGCAAAATTATCTAGGGTTGCAATCCCACTAAATTTAGAAATAAAATTCTTAACTTGATAAAAATTATGTTGAAATTGTCTAAAATCCTAGTTAAGCCAATTTCATTCCAACTGAGTCTTCTATAGTACTGTTAATCGATAATGATATTGTCTTATATCTAAGGGAATATTATGATTCAAAATTATGCTCTGATGCTAAATATAATGTAGAAAGTCCAAAATTTTAGAAGTTTTAATGCAAAATGAATACAGAAAAACATGCAATGCGCACACAAAATGTCATTAGTCCCATGCTCTTAATTTTAATAACTATTTGTCACCTACGATGAAGATCAAATATACTAAACTCGAATACATACATAAAGTTTCTCTAATGGAAACAATGAATAAACTTTCATAAGATAAGAAAATCACACAAGTATCCACATACTCCTTAGAACCCATCATGTGCCTGACTTAGATCAAAATCAGCCCAAAATTTTAGAGAATTTAATAAAATTAGGATAAAAGAAATCACCAAAACTGGATAAATCAAGCATCCACTTGTCAAAGAGAATACTCACTTCTACAAATCTTCAAGCATCTCACTTAATCAAGAGGTAAATTCACATCAGTAAATAGGAATAATACATCTAGTTTAAACTTTATTGAGAACGAATTGAATGACTTTTGTTCTAGCCTAAGACCCATATTTTTACAGAAAGAATTTAAATTTCCTCTCCACAGATCAAAGCATCACATAAAAGTCACATACATTAATTCTTGGAAAAAATAAAAATATAGATAGTAGAATTGATAGCATACTATTGCAAAAAACACCAAAGAAGCCTCACCATCAATTGTTGCATTGCATTTAGGTATGCACAAAAGCCGCTAAGCTGCATATTATAGGAAGCCATGGAAGCAACAAAAATTGTATGGCATGAGATGAGGAAGATGCTTTAAAGCCACAAATCACAGAAGAAATAAAGGAGTTGTTGGATTCATACATTGACATAGTATGAGGATGACATAAAACCCAATCATAAGGGTTTGTAAACAAATGCTAGGGAATAAACATAGGAGGACTCTTGAATCATTCATCTTAACTATAAAGAAGATCATTAATCAAACTTTTTATATTGACAATCAATTAATAAATCAAGATGATCTCAAGCCTCCAACCGAAAGCAACCCATCACTAAATTTTAATTAATGCTCCGAGATAGGCAAGTCAACCTCCAACTAAATGAAAGCAATTTAGCTCACAGAAAGAATCAACTATCTTTTGATGATCAAAAATCCCTGCTCAATCAAATACAACATTACTAAATCAAAGGGTACCCTGAAATACCTCATTAAGTATCATTCATTTTCGAAAACCAGAGCAAAACAAAAGTGCCATGATTGAGTTTGTTTCTTCTAGATGAGCTCACTAAAGCTCCCCATAAACTATCACTTTCTAGCACGCTAGAAGTATCATCCACTATTTAATGATTGTAGCTAACAAGCTATGGAGCTCGCTTGAATTGTATTGCCACCTCCATCTATAAAATAGAGTGCTTTATAGAATAATTAAGGGGAAAAATTGCCATTTTGTGCTATGATAACTTTAATTATTTGAATCTTACATACAATTTAGTAATTCCATGATTATTACATGACATATTTAGAAATTCCTTTTCGAGTCAAATTAACTAATAAAGGTATCACAAGAAATTTTATTGGTGTTTGGTAAGAGGTGGATTAGCCGCCATGCCTGTAGATGATGAAAGTTCAGAAATAGTGTCTTTATAATAATGAGTGAAAAGGGTTTTTTTTTTTTTTTTGGAAAAAAATGTGTTCCTCCGATTTCAATTCTAATCACTATTAGGATAATAAACTAGATCAGTTTCATCAATACAATTTTGTTACAAATTTCTATGTAATAAATTAAATTAATTGATTAATTAAAAATTAACTAACGAGTTGATAATAATGTAATTATTAAATTGATCTAAGTAATTAAGCCTAAAAAGAATAAATAAGCCAACCAACCACTAGTAGTGATTAAGATAATAAATCATTCATAAATTAAATAATTAATTGATTAATTAGAGAGATAGAAATTAAACTAAATACTAATTAAATTCAGATTAATAAATTACTCAAATTAACCATAAATTTCCTGATTAACAAGTTAATTATTTCAAATTAACTATAAATTAAATATCAGTTGTAAGAAGATCTGGTACATAAGACTAATTAAGAAGTGATGATGTCAAACTAATTTTTAGGTAAAATCTTATAATAATTAATTATGCAGTTACTTTTAGAAAAAATAATCTATAATTTTATATTACCTAATGATCAGGATATTAATCCTAGAGATTAATTATGCTAACTATACAGCAATTACAATATTTATTAAATAAAAAGTATTGTGATAATGAATTATAATTCACTATATAATAACTAATTAATAGCTAAATTAAAAAGTATTAAAACAATAGTGTATCATGATTAATAATGCTCTCAAGTCATTAATTTTAACAAAGAAAAACTATTAGTAAACATATATTGATTAGATAAAATTTAATTTTCTAATCAATTATGAACAAATAAGATGTTAAATTATTTCAGCATAAATTAATAGAAACATTCTTTCAGTCATTGAACCAGCTCATACCAATGTCATAATAATTTTCAACAGTCATGGGCAGAACCACTTTACAATGAGGGTGGGTGTGCACGGACTCAATTTTTTTTATTACTTATATAAAAAAATTAAGAGGAGTTGCCCACCCTAAATTTATGATTTTTCCCAATCCTTAAGAAAAAATACCCAGCTTAAACACTTGTTTTTCTATATTTTCTTAGAATTTTACATTCTTATCTATTTATATTTCCATTTTATAATCTTATAATATTATCTTACTAGTTATTTGAATTTCTTTTTAAAAACACTAATTATTTATATTTGTATTCATTTAATTATTATTATTTAATTAATATATTATTTAAAATATAATATTTCACCCACCCTAGCTCATTATTTATATGTCATGTCCTTTAAAAAAAGTTAGGCCCCTTCAAAAAGCAATTTCCACTCCATGTGCGAGACTAAGAATAAGCTATTCTTAATATTTCCTCCTCTTTATATTATTATATATTTATGGCATTTCCACTTCAAGTTATCATCTTGATCAAAGAAACCAACACCAATGAAGTAAGCTCAAGGTTTCTTTACACTAAAACAATTAGCTACACAACCAAGTTAAGGTCATCCATGTTGTGTATCACTTGCGAAAAATCACATGGGCGTTAGAGAATCCATTTGATTTTATGACTTGAATGTATATTAAAAAGAAGAAGCATGCATCAAAGATATCATTAAGTTTTCAAAAAGTAAATGGAGCAACCATTAAAATTAGAATAATCACCGATTAGAATACAATTAATGAAGAACACTAAGCCCATAGTTTTTTGGTATTTGTTAAAGGCATGCTGAAAAAAATAATAATAAAAAAAAAAGGAGCACCTTAATATATGTTATTTCGTATATAAAATTATTTTCATGATTAAGGCTTCTTCAAGAATGAAAAATTGCAACAATAGTGAAAATTTTTAAAAGAAAAAGATCTTCGAATTAGCAAAATAAAGACTAAATACACAACAAGAAATTTTATTGATGTGAAATTAGTCATCATTAGAAAATATTATTGCTTAAGTAATATCTTGATGTAATAAATTTATATATATTGGATGTATTCTACAAGAGAATTCAAACATAGTCCATGGCAAGATCCTGCACTTAGACAAGTTGAAAAGTTATGAAAGGAATAGCTACATGAGAATAGCAATAATAAATATATTTTATACAACTCAAAAACTTATCAAATAACAAGAAAATTGAAAAAAAGGCAAGTACCTACACTAGATTGACCTTATAAAAAAATAAACTGTCAGATAAAGCCCAGGGTTAAGGGTAAAAAAATGAAGCCGAAATTCATTTCATACCATATGCATTCTTTAAGAAATTTATTAAAAGTGCACAAATTTCCATTTTTCTTCTATTATCCTTTTTTTTTTGTGCGGAAGCACTAATGGCTAGCATTCTGATGGTCATGTGAAGAGTCGATTTTATTTCTCATAATATAAATATTTCCAAAATGTCACATAAAACCAAACCCAGACTTAAGTCATGCAAAAAAGTAACCAATGAACTAATTTAGCCACCCAGCTCTACNTAGACAAGTTGAAAAGTTATGAAAGGAATAGCTACATGAGAATAGCAATAATAAATATATTTTATACAACTCGAAAACTTATCAAAATAACAAGAAAATTGAAAAAAAGGCAAGTACCTACACTAGATTGACCTTATAAGAAAATAAACTGTCAGATAAAGCCCAGGTTTAAGGGTAAAAAATGAAGCCGAAATTCATTTCATACCATATGCATTCTTTAAGAAATCTATTACAAGTGCACAAATTTCCATTTTTCTTCTATTATTCTTTTTTTTGTGCGGAAGCACTAATGGCTAGCATTCTGTTGGTCAAGTGAAGAGTCAATGCCCTAAATCAGTGTCACAAAATTTCCTAAATGTAACATAAAACCAAACCCAGACTCAAGTCATGCAAAAAAGGAAGCAATGAACCAATTTAGCCACCCAGCTCTAGTGACTCAAATTATCCAAATACCTTGGAGCTCATAAAAAGCAGCTCTTCTCGCCGATCATTTTTCCAAGAAACTACCTGCCCGCCATACAAAAGAACCTGTAAAAGAAGTAAGCAACAAAAGCCATAAAATAAGGTTCATCAGTAACCTAACAGGATAAACCCACACAGCCCCAAACCCCATGCATAAAATTCAATATTTCCTTCAATTATAAGATTCAGTAAAATTCCGTAACATTATAAGCATTAGTCTACACAATAGAAAGGAATCAGAGAAAATAAAAAGGAAACGAGGGAATACCTCGGCAGAGGAGCCACTAGGCTCCGTCAAGATGACCCTGGGCATACCATCACCATCATTCACCACACTCCAAGTCATGATCGTAAAACTAGGGAAATGCTAGGGATTATCGCCGGCGTCGCAAAAGGAGGAGGAGCAGCCGATGGGCGACTGCTTCTACTCTCCAACGCCGAGTTCCAGCCAATGCAAAAAGGGCAAACCACGAAGGGACGTGCCGATTAGACGGCTCTGCACGCTTCTTCTAATCGTGGAAGAAGAGAGAATAGCTGTTCTCCAGCCCTGTATTGACTGTGGATCCGTTACTTCGACTTGTCGGACATGAAATGAGCCCGGGAGAGGAAAGAGAGTGGCAGGGGTGATGGACGACACTGATATCGTCTACGAAGGGAGGTTTCCTGTTCGCGTGCTTGGCATGTACTGCACGTTATTTACGGGATATTTATGTACATTTTTTATTTAAATAAATATTATTAAAAGTTTGCATTTTATTTACCTAAAAAAGTGGACTGAGGAATCAGTTGTCCGGCTCACGGGACTATGAGTCGATTTTGGATCCATTTTATGGTTCTCTTCTTCATTTTTTCTTTTCTTTTGGGAAATTTTTTTTCTTCTTCTCTTTTACTTTTATTCTGATTTTTCCTTGGGTTTTGGGGTTTTTGCCACTAGTTTTTACATTTCATGGGATATTTCTCTCCTCTTATTTCCTCTTCTTTTCTACTAGGTTATTCCTACTCTTGACCGGAAGAGCCTAATTTCTCATAATCTCTATACTTCTGCTACTTTTAATTTATCTTTTATTCTAAATTTCTCATATTGAGAATATTTTTTTGTTTAAGAAGATTTTAATGGTTCAAAGAATTGAACACTTGTTTTGGTTGGATATGTAATTAGTAAAGGGCCTTCCAAGGACAACTTACAACAAGTTATTGCTAGATTTGGAAGTTGAAAGGTATGGTTGTAACTTCTATCTTTATCTCAAGTTTTCTTTCTGTTTAAATTTAATTGTGTTGAGAATTTTGACATGGTATTGGCTGGATTTAAGGAAAAACTTATTTGGGTTGAGTTTCTTGATTTACTTTTGGGTTGTTGAAATGAGGCTGGTATCTCAAAAAGATCTAGTCGAATAGGAGTTTCTTTGGTAGTTGATGATTTAACATATAAGTATTTGAGGCTTTCTTTTGACAGAGTCAACATTCAGATATGTGTTAACTCCTCCCTTTTTGATTCCATTGCTTTGGATATTGAAGGGCAAGAGCTTAACTTACTCGTAGTTTATGAATGAAAGCCTTCTCCTTATAAGACATGTACTTTTGCTCACAATTCTCAATCATGTCCTAAGATTGTGAATGTTCAGTCTAAAATTGTTGCACCTTTAAATAGAGGAAGAAGTAATTATAGGCACAATTCTATTCAAATATTTCAAAGAAGCACAAGTAGGCATCCTATTAATGTTGTTGATCTTATTTTTACTATGGTTCCTAATGTCACTAATAGCATTAATGTGCCGAATTTAAATGGTCATGCTGATGTTTAATCTAGTAGCATGAAAAATGTTGGTAATAATGTCACCACTCATCATACTTAATCTAATGTTGTTCATATTGTTATTGTAGATATTGATGATGTTGTTTTACCTATACTTGATTCTTCTGATGTTTTAGAATTGAATCAAAAAAAATCTAAATTTGCAAAATGATTTGCCTAATGAGAATGAAAGTTTTATTTAACCTTAAGTTTTATCTAATGCTAATGTTAATGAAAATTCAGTTGCTGCTATTATTAATTCAAAGGCAAATGTGGGTAAAATCATTGCTCAAATTTCTACTATTAGAGGTGCTTATTTTGCTATGACAAGATTATTTTCTACTTTTCTTAATGATGTTTCTGTCACGTTGCCCTCTACTTCTAGGACAAAGAAAGGTAAAAACAGAGTATGTAATGTTATGCATTAATTTTCTTTTCTGCCCGTTTTTCCTTCTCTTATGCTTATTATGTTTTATCCTAATACTTTAACTTAGAATGTTAGTGAGTTTAGTAATCAAACCCATGTGTTGACTGTAAAAGGATTATTTATAAGAATCATGCTCATATTATTGGTCTTACTGAAACTAAGCTATCTCCTTCTTTTATCTCTGATGATTTTTCTTTTAATAAGCTCGGGCATTCAATAATGAAGGGAATGTGAATAACTTTGATTGTTAATAATTGTCATATTTTGACTAAATAGAATGCTGAGATTATTTCTTTTATTTTGTAAGAAATTAAATCTCAATACATGTATGGATATGCTACTTTCTTTTCTATTGTTATATTTTTATTACCTTTATTTATGTTGATAATAGTGTTATGTTAGTAAAGATTTTTGGAGTTCAATTGTTCTATTTACTGCTAATATTATCGATCCTTGAATTCTTTTAAGTGATTTTAATTGTAATCTTACAGTTAGTGAAAAGGTGGGTGGTCTTCTACTTATTCCTTCAAAGCTAACTAAGGGTCTGTTTGGCGCAGTTGATGATTATTTATAATCTACTGATAAGTAGATTACTCTAATAATCTGATAATCAACATATTATCAGAATAATCTGTCTTGTTGTTTGGGGTAGCTTATTTAGATTAGCTTATTGGTGGTTAAATGACATTCCTGCCCCAATCTGATAAAACTGTTTGGGGCAGCTTATTCAGAATAGCTTATTGATAGAACAAAAACATATAGTGCAGAAGCATACTTGGTTTAACAATCAAGTTGATAATCCTATAAGATGTATTCTTGATATGGCTTTTTGTCAATGTTTTTTGGGTATATTTATTTCCTTGTTCTTTTGTAAAGGTTTAGATAATTCTACTTTTGATTGTTCTCTTATTTTTATATCTTTGGGAGCTTCTTATGTTTTAAAGTATAATTTTTTGAATAAAAATTGTTGGAGTAATTAACATTATTTATTAAGCTTGGAATGTCCATTTTAAAGGTGATTCGCTATTTTCCCTTTACGATAAATTGAAGAATGTCATTGAAGCTTTTAAGCACTAGAATTGGAATAATTCCAACTACCTTTCAAATCAAAACAATTATTTAAAGTCACAATAGGAAAATCTTTTGAATCGATTGAATGATGATCCACTTTGCATTGATTTTCTTAATCTAACCTTTATCATTCAAGATAAACTTCATAATGCCCTCTCTTGTGACTAAAAATCATTAAAACAAATAGTTAAATTTGAATGATTATCTAAAGCAGAAAATGAGGTTAAATTTCTCTACCAAAAGATAATAATTAGTAATACTTCTATTTTTATTAAAGAAATTTTTGTCAATGATGTTTAATTACAACATCAAAAAGATATTGTTTATGAAGATGTTTACTTTTTTTAAAATTTTTTCTTAATAATTATGTTGATATTCATTCCTCTATTTTTGATAAATTTCTTATTATTGTTATTTATATTCTCTCTTTGGATTGTAAAACTTTATTAAGAGAATTCTTGAATGATGACATTAAAAATTATATTAGGAATTGCAAATCTTCAGGCCCAGGTGGTTTTACTTCTAATTTTTTTACATTTATTATGAAATCCAAAGGGAGAAAATTAGGGGTTTTCACAGATCCTAAGGAGAACCTCATTGACTTCCCAAGCTATCCTATGTTTTGACTTCAATTTTGAGGAAATGTTATTAAATATTTCTTCCTACAAATTGTTATTATTTAGGGCTTACACTTGCATGACACGGTATACAAACAATATGGAGAATACGAGGTTTTACGTCGTAATGAACGATGATCTCGTAGTCTAATATGAGTTGGGGCTTAAATTGCACAACAGGGTTGTGCAAAGGCCTAAAGATAAAGTGAGGATTTATGTCGTACTAGACGAGCTACCTCAAAATCCTACGGTTTGTTATTAAATTCTAAGAGAAGATGTTGTTCTAGATCGGGTCCGCTGTTGTTGATTGTTGTCCACAGAGTTAGCTCTAAGATCCTCGTCGAAGAAGCAGTCCTAGGATCTAAGGTTCAAAAGGTTTTATAATATATTTTTCAATGTTTTGGTTTTGATGTTATTCAAATTTATTATTTAGGGGAAATTAAAGTTGATTAGAGCGACACCGGTTTGGATCCCACGGTTCCCTCGTTCTGGTACCACTATTTTCCTTTGAAATTACTTTTTTTATGCAAAATGGGCGGCTTCCCCTAGTAATTTTATTACCACAAGAAAAAGATACAAAGATAGAGGGAAAAGGAACCCCAACCTAAGCCATAAACAATACACACAAATAAAAGAAAAAAGGTTTCATAATCCAACAAAAACAAAAAATACAACTCACCCCACACCAGAAAACAAATCAAGAGAGATCCTTAATGGATAAAGCCAACAAATCATCAGGAAAAGTAAAAAAATTAGAAGCTTTTGAAAGATTATATCTAGTCTTCATAGCCTAGTGAGCCACCAAGTTTCCATCTCTACGAATATGTGTCCAAATAACATTCATATTTTCAGATAAGGCTTGAATTCTCTTCATTTGCAACAAAATACTCCAATACACCTCTTTATTCCACCTGCAACACTTCCAAAGGATCAAAGAATCCATTTCTATAATAATATTATAAATTCCTAACTTTTTTGCAACCATTAAGCCAAAAACCAACTCATCTTCTTCTGCAGTAAGTGTAGAAATAGGGAATGTTAAAGCAGAGAACCAACAAACTATCAAACCAATAAAATCTCGACAAACCCCTCCCATACTCACATCATCCAACTTCCAACAGCCATCAGTGTTAATTTTAAAATAAGGAGCAAGTGCTTACACAAGTAATCTTAACAAAATTTCTAACAATCATATTATGCAAAACCAACTTCTGATACTTTTCCTTAAGTAAAGTCCAGCCCCTATCTTTAAACTTTAAGGAAGTAAGACACTTGCACAAATAACAAAAAATGAAACCCATAGTATGTTAAACATCAACTATCTCATCATTAAACAATGCATTATTTCTAGTAAGCCAAACAAACCACATGACAACGCAAGGAATATTGTTATAAAAATCCTTGCCCAACTGTTTCCATCATTGAAACAAATCAGTAAAAGAATGGAAAGTATGGTCCATATCAATATTAATCAGCTTTTTAGTCATACTATCCCAAATTTCAGTAATGAAACTTTAATCTCCAAAAAGATGAGTAATGGACTCCTCTTTATCCTTAAAAATAATACAACGTGATGAAATTCTTAACCCTGTCATCTTAAGAATGTCATTAGAAAAAATCAAATTATTTAAAACTCGCTATATAAAGAAAGACATGGATGGTTTTAACCAATGATTCCAATTCTATTTCAACTGTAAGCCATGAGAAACCGAAATAGACTGAACAAATCATTTCGAGATAGAATCTTCCACTCTTTTTTTAATAATCAAAGTATTCTTTCTATTCCTAGGTATAGGAATTGAAGCAATGAACTTAGCATCTTGTAAATTACAATTACTCAAGAGTTTCTCCAGCATCCAGCTATCCCTGATCCAGAAATGATCAACATTAACATTAATATAATAACGTCCACCATAATGATCAGCCATAGCACCTTGCCCAACCAATTATCAAACCAAAAATAGCACTGCCCCTTACCTAAATCCCAACGAAAGAAAGTTTCTGTTATCTTAGAAACTTTATGCATTTCTTTCCAGATGAAAGAATCTCTTTTCAAGGGAGAAATGGATAAAGGATGTTTATCCTCAAAATACTTAGCCTTCATCAAAGATGCCCATAAGAAATTGTTCAATTGAAACCAATACCATAACCTCATGTAATTAACCTTAATAGAGTCTTGAATACTTCTAAAACTCAGACCACCCTTATCGTACGGCTTACACAACTTCTGCCAACTCTTGTAATGTATATTCTTCTTACCCAAACCATCCCAAAAGAATTTATTAAACAACATTTCAAGCTTCTTAATAATCCCCTTAGGAATATTTATAATTTGTAAAGAATAACGAGGCAAGGAGCAAAGAATACTCTTAAGAATAATAATTCTACCTCCATAAGAGAGAAACTTATTTTTCTAAGAAGACAGCCTCTGCTTAATTTTTTTGACCATATGCAAGCAAGAAGCAAACCTTTTGCGACCCTTGTTCAGTTCGAAACCCAAATAAGGTAAAGGAAGTGAAGCTTTTTTACAATCCGTAATATCAAAAATCCATTTCTTAGTGTTAGAGGAAACCCTTTAGAACAAAAATAATAGCATTTAGAAGTATTGAAACTAAGTCCTAAAACATCCTGAAAATGCTGAATAATCCCCCAAACTCTTTTGATAGAACATTTATGAGAATTGATAAAAACAATTAAATCATCAGCAAAACAAAGATGAGATATACTACTTTTTTCTTTGTGAACACAGTTTAAAGTAGGGTAGGCAGCATAACCATGATTAAGATATCTGGATATATAATCAAAAGCTATAATAAACAAATAAGGAGAAAGCAGATCTCCTTGCTTGATTCCTTTAGTGGCTTCAAAGAAACCATACTTCTGACCATTAATAAGAATAGAATAGTAATTATTATTCAAAATTCTATGAATAAGGTTGCATAAATGCTGAGGAAAACCATTAGCTTTCAGTACATCCAGAATAAACTCCCATCGAATGGTATCAAAGGCTTTCTTAATGTCGAGCTTGAAAATCACATTGCCCCCTCTACTCTTCATATCAAAATCCATAAGAAATTTCTAAACAGTCAAAGAATTATCACAAATATTCTTCCCTTTAACGAAAGTAGATTGATTGTTGGAAATGATATTATGAAGGAAAGGATGAATTCTGTTAACAATAATTTTTAAAATTATCTTAGACACTACAGTATTAATACTGATAGGTCTAAACTTATCCCAAGACGAAGCAGCATTATCCTCGGGAATAAGAACAATATTAGAAGATATAAAATGTTGAGGTAAATCCACCCCATAGAAAAAATCTTGAATTGTATTAACCAATTCTGGATGAATAATCTCCCAGCTTTTCTTGTAAAATTCAGCAGTGAAACCATTGGGTCCCGCTGCCTTCCCATCCTCCAAAGACTCCACGGTATTCTTAATTTCCAGGGTGTTGGGAATACAAGTGTGACTCTGCCCAAAACCATCTGACAAAGGACTATATAAGGCAGTATTAATAGCTTTTAAGGAGCTTCCATCAAAAATGAAAATATTAGAAAATTAGGTAATGCCATCCCTGGAAATGTCTTACTATTTATTTAAGATAATACCATTACTACAATTAATCATACTAATATTATTGGTTCATCTCCTATTCTTAATACAAGCATGAAAATAAGCAGAATTTCTATCCCCTTATAAAAAATGAGTCTTATTGGCTTTCTGAGCTAGGAAAAATTCCTCCTTCAAAATTGCATTATTCAACTCCTGTTAACCTTGAAATAAGACTTCCTAATCAATCCTTTGATTGGCTAAATCCAATTCCGAGGACTTAACTTTGTTTTCCAGATTTTCAATAGCATGATGAATATTTCCAAACACCTCCTAGTTCCATCTCCTGAGACTTTTTGCTAAATGCTTTTGCAGCATCCACAGCTTATACCCAAAAGTACCAACAGTAGAGGTCCAACAATCATTAAGAAAATCTATAAAATTTTTATGAAGCAACCACATGTTATAAAAATAAAAATGATAAGATATCTTATAATTAGAATTTTTAGTCTTCAGAATGATAGGAGCTTGATTAGAGGCATATATAGCTAAATGAGAAACCTCATGGCAGATAATCTTGTTAGCCCAGTCAGCATTAGCAAGAAATCTGTCAAGACGTTCAAAAGTATTTCCACAGTGTCAGGTATAAGGAATACCCTTGAATCTAAAATCAAACAAACCGGCATCAATAATAACATTGTTAAAAAAGGATATAAGATTAAGATTAGGCGCAATTCCTCCTTTCTTCTCCTAAATAGAAGAAATTAGATTGAAGTCCCCTCCCAAAAGCCACGGTTCAGAATTAGGATTAATATCTACTAAGAGTTTCCATAGTTCTAAATGAGATTGTTTAGAACAACCTGCATATATAATCAAAAAAAGAAAAGAATCATTATCCTGATGAATACAAATTTGTAATAATTGATCATGATTGATAAGAATATCAATCTTAATGAGATCCCTCCAAAAAAACCAAATCTTATTGTTAATATTTGCATAAAAAAGAGAAGGACCAAATTGTCTCATGAATTTCCCATTATTCTTGACCGCAACCAAAGGTTCCAAAATACCGAAAAAATGAAGCTTATAAATACGAATCAATCTCTTTAATATATAAGAGGCATTAGATTTAGCTATGCCTATGATATTCCAAATTAGTGTATTAACCATCATCATAATTGGATTTTCCTCTAGTGCATCTAGAGGAAGAATAATTACCCTCTTCATATTTTCCGGATTTCAAGAAATTGAGAGCTTCTTGATTAATAAAACCAAGTTCTCTTGCTCCCTTTAATCTCCTTTTCTTGACGATCTTTGAATTAACCAATCTTCTTCCAATTCCTTCCTTGTTAAGACTAAAGGCTCTTTTTCACAGCTTATGAAATTGAACACAAGATTCAAATCATCATTAATAGTAAGATCATGAATTAAAGGATCAGAAAGATTTACCTATTGATTAGGCCCTTTATTCAAATCTGGCTCATTTAGATCAAGTTCTTTTTAAGGTAGATGAATAATATTATTCATATTATCAGCCTTATCTTCACCATGATGTGTATCCTTCTCCCTTCCATAATTTTGCTCAACATTTGCATTGTCACCATTACTGGCTTGATCTTCCTCAAGAACTTCTTTATGCTTCTGAGTATCATTTATTTCAGGTCTCTTCTCAGATTTTTGTATCACGTTTCCATTGCCTCCAAGACTGGCTTGAGCTTCATCAATAACTTCTTTATGCTTCTTATTTACATAAGCTTTATATGTAGCCGGTCTTAGTTCAGGATGCGCAATATAACAAGATGATATCGTGTGACCAAACATTTTACATTTACAGCAATATGGAGGAACAAATTCCAATTTCGCAGATTGTCAATATCCCGTGTTCTCATCCCCAATCCAGATAGAGTTTGGAAATTGAGTCATATAATCTCTTTCTACCAAAATCCTTGCCATTGAAGGATGCGTGCAATGCAAGGTCGCACTATCCATCTTTAAAGGATGACAAAAAATAGAGCCGATAGAAAACAACACTTGCGGATGAAATAAGTGAAGTTTGAGACTTGAAAACCTAATCCAAATAGGAATAATAGGAGACTCCTCAGAAGTTTGAGACCTAAAATTAGGAGTCCACTTGAGGATCTTCATATAACATTTGTCAATATTAAGAAATTTCCTGGCAAATAAGGAAGTGTAATCCACTTCTTGTAGCTTGATCATCATATTGCATCCATCAATTACTCCCACATTCCATTTAGCTCTCAAATTTAGGTTAGAAAGAAATTGTGAATAATATCCACTTTCGGATGAGCCAGAGCAAACTTACCAATTAGGGTAAACTTCCATGGTTTCGTAAGAAGATTAGTTTCCCATTAATGAAAAACTATAGCAGGCCTACCAATTGAGCATCCAAAAGTCGGAAAAAACGAGCTTAGGATATTTGCAAAAATCTAAATGACTTGTAGGAAAGTAAACATAAATATATGGTACGAAAAAGTTGGAAAAAACGAGCTGTAGGAAAACACAAGAAAGTAAAAGAAAACCCGTTGTCACATATGAAAGATCAAAACTTGGTATATGATATTGGTAAAGGTGGGGGCTCAAAGCTAGACTATTGTTGACCTCATTTTTGGTTGAGGTATAGCTTTTTTCTCTTTAATAGCTTAGGATCTATCCATATAAATTTCTTGTTGACTATTCCTAGAGGACTAAAAAAGGAACCCTCATAATTAGAAACTCCAAATTCTTCTTTACTCAACTTGAATTTTCACATGTTGGTCCTAACCTCTAGCATTTAGTAGGTGGGGTCAATATGGAGGAGCTCAATGGGAGTCCCCCATAGGATGGTTAGACCTTAGGACTAACCCTGGGTTATCTGGTTCTGATAGGGCTAACTTGCACACACTACACTTTTTCACTTACCCCAAACCCTATGACCCCTTAAGTTGGTCTCTTGACTCCTTTTGGAAAGCTCATATGAATGACCTTATACCTCTAGTCTTTAGCTAAGAAGGTTAGAACCAACATATTGAGCATCCAAAATGAGTCCTCACATGGCTCTTATTGATTTGGTATGGCTTCATGTCTTGTTGGCTGATTTTAGCCCAAAATCACCAAATTACCAAAATATCCATACAACCCCAATCTTTGCCCCAAAATACCCAAATTTATCCAAAAATCATCTCAAACCCCTCGCCACTACCTAAATTGACCAAAATTACCAAATTCCCAACATACCCCAAAAAATTGCCAAAATTAACAAAATGCCCCTTATGGCCCAAAAATTCCAAAATCATCCCAAATATTCCCATTTTCAATTTTTTTATCATCAATTTGACCCAAGTTGACCAAATTAATCCAATTTGACCAAAAGCCCCAATTTGCTTTTAAAAGGCCCATATGTCCCCAAATTAACGCCAATTTTGGCCCAATTGACCCTAATCTTGCCCAATTTCAATTCCAAATCAAAATTTAGTATCCCCAATCCTAATCTAAACAAAATTTAAACTCAATTTGAACCAATTGCAAGCCCAATTTTACCCAAATCAAAAAACCACAATTTTGACCATATGCTTAAATCCACTAAATTAGCCCCCTAATTCAATTCAAAATCACTTGAAATTCTTCCAAAGCCTTCATGACATATTCCTACACCAAACTAAACATTCAATTAGCCTAGAATTTTAGCCCAAAATCAATTTCAAATTCAAAAGCCCAAGCCCACCACATTTAATTTCAAAGGCCCAAATCCAAAGCCCACATGACAATTCTTTCTCTTCGCCATCCTTTTGATTAAAATTCATTCCTAAAGTCCTAAATTCAAAATCAAATAATTCCAAATCAAGCATCATGCCAAACTCCACCAAAATATTTCATAAATTTAATAATCTCTCGTCATGAAAGTTGACCAAGCCAAGGGCAAGCCATGAAGTCACTCTCAAGCCATAGGTGAGTCATGAGAGCCATCTATACTATTAGTGGAAAGAGGCCAAGCCGCTTTCAAATATCCTTAAGATTCTTTTAACCCCTCCCATGAATCACTCTAACCCATGTTTAGCCAAATATGTTTGGATGGAGACCTCACCATGCAGATTAAGCTGAACCATCTGATTTCCCTTAGCACCCAGGCCAGCCTTGGTGGGTGAACCCAACCCAAATCCATGATTTGACCCAAATTGACCCAAAATGACCCTTCCCACATCCTATTTTAATTCAACATCTTTACACATGGCCAACCCCAATTGACTTTACCAAACTCAAGCCCTGACCTCCCTGAGCCAGATGGTGACCTGAGCCTAGCCAGCCAGCCAGCCACCTAGGCTGCCAGAAAAGCCACCCCCAGGTGCTCCACCTAGGCTAAAACTCAAAATTAAACCCATCAAAGCTGTCTCATCCTAATTTTCTTTTCACCCCTTGTTGGCATCCACATAATCAACCTAAAGCACCCACCAATTGCCTCTGATGGCCTCTCCTTCCCCCTCTATTTAAACCTACCCTCTATGGCCAAAGAAAGAGAGCTTGAAATTCCTTGGAGAGACTCTGTCAAATTGCTTCCAGAGCTTCCTCAAGACCTCTTGAGTTCAAACCCACCATCCTTATCCACTCAAATCCACTGCTCGAGCTCAATTTTGGAGCTCAATCCTTATGCCAAAGCAGAAGATCCTCAAATCCTCATCCAAATTTAAATTAATTGCACCTACACCATCCCCACAGTGAGAGAGAAAGATCTCTCATAGAAGCCCCATCACCAAAGAACCCTAACTTTGATCAACACCCCAAATTGGCCTTGGTCGAAATTGGGTCTAGGAAATTCACCTCTGCTCGAGGCTCAATCCCTAGGCTCTTTAGACCCCCATGAAGCTTCCACAAGCATCCAATCGAGGCTTCCCCTCTTGGAACAAGGTATTGAACACTAACCCTAAAACGAGTTACATTTAATTCTCTATGAGTATAGAGTTGATTTAGAGTTTGATTAACCATATGGATGTGTGTGTCTCATCAAGACGAGTCGATAGGACCAAACCTCACTTAATTTAGTTAAGTATCGAGAGAGATATTAGGGTTTGAAGGTGGACGGTTCTCGGGCTTGGGGTTTTGGGGAAGACCCGCAGTCGTTGGATCACATGTTTATTAAATGGAGGGTTCTGATTGCGCCGGATGGATGGACGGTTCGAAAAGGCAGGCTGACTCAGCTGACGGTGCCCAACCAGAGCCGAACGGGTGCGCGTTTTGGAGCGGACGAGGATGAGGTGGCGCTGACTGGTTTAAGTAGGAAAATAAGGAATTTCGTATTTATTTAAATAACTAGAACTTCAAAAATCCATAACTTTGTGAAGAAAACATACAAAAATAAAATAAAAATACTCACTTACTCAGTGAATGGAGAAAAACAATGTGGAAATATTTTCATGTCCATTTGATGCATATTTTATTTTTAATTAATTAAATAGTATTTTTTTTATTTTGATTCTCCATTTGCATAGATATTTCACCATGGCATGGGATCATAAGGATTTTGATGTCTATGTTGTTGGGCATCTCCCCTGATTTTTCAAGGGTTAGGGGGTATCTCTAACTAGAGATATCTAATTTTTAAGTTAATGGCCCTGTTTTGGTATAAAAATTATAATAATTAAAATACTTATTAGAAAAATACAAAATTTATTTTGGTAGGTTCACTGTGGTCAGATGATCCTTAAAAAAATAAGAACTTGATTTAACTCATTGAAAATAACCCTAACTGTCACCAACCCTAAAAAGAAAAAGAAAATTAATTTGGAGTAATTATAAATATAAATGACATAAAAACTATTCCACTCTATAATTTAATGTTAGAGGAGCTCCCCATAAAAATCTCATGTCAATTGGAGTTAATTTGATTATTCAAATGGATTATTTAAATGAAATCACATTTTTGGCTTTAAAATAATTCTAATAATTAAAATAAAACTCAAAAAATTACAAAATTGGTTTTGGGAGCTCCTTATAACTAGAGGGACCTAAGAAAAATAAAATTTGAATTAAAATAAATTCTTCATTTTAAGCTATTTTTGAGCATTTAAATAATTAAAAATTAATTAAAAATCATAAAAATTGCAAAATTGTAAAAACAAACTAAAATGTCACATTTGGCTTCCTGATCACTTAGGACCAATTAAAATAATTTTCCTAATTTTCTAAGTCAAAATATTAATTTTAAAGGCTTAAAAATGAACTTTCTCGAATTCTTCACTAAAATAATTCCAATAATTAAAATATAAGCCACAAAAATATGAGATTTATTTCTTTGGGTTCCCTGGACTTAGAGAGATTTAATAAAAATACAAAACTTAATCTTCCACTTAAATATTATTTTATATTTAATTAATGCTCAAAACAAATAAATAATTCTAATGATTAAATTAAACCTTTAAAAATCATGAAAATTGGTCCAAGTGGTCCTCTCACCTAGGTGAACCCCAAGTAATTTTCTTAAGGATAGAGGTTTTATTTTGATTGAGTTATTAAAGTTTTATTGAAAATCTCTATTTTTGCATTATAAATAATTATAAAATTAAATAAATTCAGAAAAATCATATTTTCTTCTCTGATGCTTTATTAACCCATAAATGAGGTAATATAAAATCATGAAGTCTTTTGAGTCTAATTTAATGAATTATAGGGTATTAAGGTCTTAGGGGCAAAAGGGTAATTTTGTAATTTAAGGCTTCATTAATATTTAGGCTTAACCAAAGGACTAAATGGGCAACACATAATTTTAATTGATATGTTTTGATGATTGGAATATGTAAGGGGTAAGTGGTAGAAACCAATTCTATTTTGGTCTTATAAAGGATAAATTTGTAATTTCTTAAAATTAATGAAATTTGGAAGAGTATTTAAATAAGGAGATATCAAGGTGAGGGGTTTGAGTTTGGAAGATCATAACTCAATGATTTGAAGCCTCCAATTAATAATTTTAAAATGATTTATAATTCATGGTAAGGATTAAGAATATAAATATTAAAAAAATCTTTTTCCTTAAAATTACAAATCTACCCATTAAATCTTAAGGGTTTAGTAGTGAACTAGGCTTAATCTAAATTTTATCTAATGAGGTTTTGAAAATAATTTATAATTAACTTAAAACCTTTCACAACACTATAAGCCCATTCTTCAAAATCAAAGTAACTAAATTCCTTAATTAAATCAAGTTGCCCCCAAGGGCCTCTACCTATATAATTCATAAGTGAGACATCAAGTGATAATTACCCT
The DNA here is from genome assembly GCA_002079205.1 of Phalaenopsis hybrid cultivar. NCBI lineage: Eukaryota > Viridiplantae > Streptophyta > Magnoliopsida > Asparagales > Orchidaceae > Phalaenopsis > Phalaenopsis hybrid cultivar. The sequence goes on along the minus strand of JXCR01144154.1, from coordinate 221,176 downwards.
ACTTAAGGGATAATAAAAACATCAAAATTCACTGAGCATAAGGGTATTAACTGGATGAACTATATAGTAAACATAATAAGGCCAAAATAAACTCTAGATAATTCCATGGACTATGAAATGTCTAGGGTATTACCCGAGACTTCTTCATGATCCTTTGGAAATCTTGAAGGACATCTGGACTTATTATGATTTGCTTAATAGAATCATCCTCAAAATTTGGAACCACCAAAATATGACATAGGATTTGGTAGACGCACCTCAAACTTGTATTTTCTACTTTCTTTTAGAAGCTTGCTTTAATTCCTGTAACATTATATATATAATATTTGCCTTGCAAAGATGCTAAAGTTTCAGGTGGAGGAAAGAGAAGACTCGTCAGGTACGCTTTTATAGTTTACAGTTCCTTCTTTTCTTATAATTTCTACACTGAACTTTTATGCTTACAAACTTACATGCTAAACAACGATGTCACCCTGCATGAAAACTAAAACCTTTAGGATAGCCACCAAACCGAAACCAAAACCATAATCAAAATAAACCAAGATAAAATTCATCTCCAAAACATTGAAAATATAAGAAAACTCAAAAATTAATCACAAACATCACAAAACAACAATTGCAACTAAATTAAGACATCTCTATCGGATGATCGGGAATCCCTCGGAGGAGGTAACCTACGAACGGGATTTCAACGGTCTAAATGAAAGTATGTAACTCATTAAGTTGAGTTTAGTAAATTCATTTGGACTAAGTGAATCCGAAAGAAAATAGTAGTGTCGGAACGAGGGAACCGTAGGATCCTAACCGGTGTCGCTCTAATCAACTTTAATATGCTCCATAATACTTAAATGACCATAACCTTAGGGACAACTGATTTGACATCATAACTTGACACATTAGAAAACCTAACCTTGCCGCGATGAGGAGTATGGAGCTAACATTGTGGACAATACGACCATCTTCAACAGCGAAACATGCCTTCATCAGCTAAACCATTCTTTAGAATTAAATAACAAATCCATATGAATTCAAGGTTGTTTGCTTATGCAAACATAAATTCTCAATTTATCTTTAGGTTTTTTTATACATAAATCCTCAATTTATCTTTATGCATTTGTATAGCTCTGCTTTACAATTTAAGGCCTAACATGCAGAATTATAGGATAGCTCGGGAAGCCACCAAGGTTCTCCTCAAAATCTGTGACATCCCCTAGTTTTTCTTCCTTTGGATTCCAAAATAAAATGTTCCAAATTTGAGTCATTCTCCTTTCACAGATCTTTGTCTGATCCCATTGAAAAGTCCTATCCTTTTCAATTCCTTGAAGATAATATCCCCGGATTTTTATCGATAGTTTTCTTAGGTGACTCCGATTATCTAAGATGTAATTAACTATAGGGGATTGCCCTTATATGAAGCATTTCCAAACCCAGCTTAATATAAAGTCTATTTAATTATTTGTATTAAATAAGAGAAATTATCGGTCAACATAAAATGGTTTTTTTGTAGATTTAAAGATGTCATACAATCTTTAGTTTATTTAATCGAGACTTCACCAGTAAGTAATGTATCTATCCCTCAAGATAGGTGCACTACTTGCGACATTGGGCTCATTTATTTAAATTACTAGGGATATGATATCAGTTCGGTCTTGTATTTTAAAAAAATTAGAATACTATTTTTTTAAAATTATATATGTATTAAATTAAATCAAAATGGGTGTTATGATATCCATCCTAGTAGCCGACAACTTTACAACCCCCAATTTTTTAGTGCCGACAACTGTGTGCTTCCCAACTTTGAGTAAGAACTACCAACCTGATCATCTATGGAGAGCAGTCCTAACCTTGATCTAAGTGATTAACTGTGGACCTTTATAAGTTTTCGTTTTTAAATATAAGTTTCATGCATATAAAATTTATTTTATCATGCAAAAGAGGTTTTTTTAAAACATTTTGTAGAGTGGTGCAGTCCACAAGTTATTTAATTTGATATAGCAAGGAATACAAACAACCTAAGAGTATTGGGGCAATCATCATCTCAAGAGTCATCAAATAATATCATCGGTCCTTCTCATCTCCTTTTATTAAAGGCCCTCAAGGTAGGAGATACTATTCTAAAATCCCACATCATCCCTTATTTTAGCACACATTAGCATTATCTTCATTGCCCTAGCCACCTAGACCCAACATACACAAGCCCAATGTTCCATATGCGGCAAAAACAAATATCCTAGTTGCTCACAAGGATTTAAATAGCTTGGGAAATCATTTGGAAGATTTGCCAATAATTTGTTGTGATCCATCCTAGCATTGAAATGTAATGGAGATGAATTCGTTGCATCGAGCTCTCTTACACCTTTCTCATGACTTCGTGCTTGTGAGGCGAATCCGAGCAAGGATTCAATCCATCCAACACCTCCACTTGAAGGTATATTTTGGATGCATTTTTTATATGCTATGATCAGTAATTCTAGGTACTTTGCATACCTCATGACCTCTATGTTTCTTCTTCCTCATTGCACGGATCGTTGCGAGACACGTCGGTGCATGGACTGGACGTCGACAGCTTGGAGCAAGCAAAGAGAGCGCGTCTGCAACCGTCACGGTGATGAGATCCTTTAAACTACTAACTGGCCCTAGGTTTTAGTGGCGTTTAGGAGTGTGGCTTCGGTTGCCCAAAAGGTGTGCGTGCGCCGACGTATGCCAACACGATGACGTACCTATGTGATTGATTGCTGATTTTCTAGAGGGATCCGTAGGCTAGGAATCTCATGTGTTGGCCACTCATATACGAAGCTGAGTGATTCCATTTGTTGTAAGCCTTAGATCTTTATCCCGTCGAGTTGGAATTTCAATTTCCCACAGTTTTGTCACTCCTATTCTCCCTTGGATGGATTAGTTAAGTTTGATCTTAGAGGACGGGAAAAACCTTGTCACTAGTCTGTCCTATAAGATCACCAGTGTTCGTAGAGCGGAAAAAGCTTTGTAGCTAGTCCGCCCTACGAACGGTGGAGTGTTTACCCTATAAGAAATCAGATGAGAAAACCCTCCATGTTGCCACGCCAAAGCTTGAGGCGGCAAAGCAACAGATCCAAGTGTCTCAGCCCTAGGTACCTATGCGAGGTCGTTAAGACGAGTCCAATGAGCCATGGAGCAGTCAAGTTTCATTGCATGTGCATGGACCATTTGATGCATTTTGGTGTGTTGATCATATTACATGTCATATGCATGATCACTTAATCACTTTGATTTGACCGACCCCCCGGCTCGGTCGACCGACCATTTTGGTTCGACCGGCCTCCCCAGCCTAGTCGACCCGCAACTTTGGGTCGACCGTCCACCGCAGCCCGGTCGACTGATCACTCACATCATATTGCATGTTATTGCATGTTGTGCATGATCATATTGCATGATTGTGTGTATGTGTCTGCTTGTTCGTTTGCATATGCACCATCATTTGTTTGCATTGCACTTTTTGTTGGGGCCACTACCGTCATGGTATGTCCATCTCCGAGTCAATGCCCCCGCCTCGACATACCATTTGTTCGGGCCACTGCCACCATGGTATGCCCATCCTCGGGTCACTGCCTCCTTGGCAAACCCATTTGTTTGGGCCGCTGCCACTACGGCATGCCCCCTCCTTTTGAGTCACTGCCGTCACGACATATTCATCCTCGCCACTTTGGTGCACTTATCATATGTTTGTTGCATATCCTGCATGTTTGCATGCACACTCGGTGAGTGCCTCGTGGGTACGGTTTAATTCCTCTTTATAGGTATCCTTTTACTCGATGCAAGCTCACCTATATCTGGTGTCTGCTAGTTGCGTGACACCCTGGGTCCCCTGGCAGGTGTAATTCCTCTTTATAGGTAACATGTTTTATCGGTACATCCCATTTGTGTGTGTCATGTTGTGTGTAGCATCCTTGCATTCATTTGTATGGTGTGTGTTCGCTCTTTAGGACTTAAATTCTTAAATAAAATATTTAAGATAATTAAAATTTAGGATTAAAATATTCAAAATTTAAAAATTGCAATCTTACTTCCCTGCATATATTAATAGGGCCTTCACAATACTTAAGGGCTGCTTTATATAACTGCATTCATATTTGTATGTCGTAAGGAGGAGTCCCCATGCTTCTCCAACCTAACTGGCCCAACATACCTTCATATAGATGGTTGTCTAGTGCACCTAGGGTGTTAGAAGGCTCTCCGACCCAGCGGGGTATCATTTATTTTGCTTGGAGTGTTTCCAACTTTGTACTTGAACCTTCATTTTCTCTTCTTTCCTGAGGCATCCTTACCACTTCGACAGATATAAGTCCCACCACTTGGAGCTCCAGTTTTTAGTCATAGGATAAAGTTTCATTTCTTTGAGGGATACTGAGGTTCCCGTGGACGACACAATTTACGGATTGCTGACCGGGGATCTCAAGATGTGTTGGGTAGACTACCTTCACGACCAGGTAGACTTAAGGTCCTAGTAGTTGTGTATGATGGGTCCGTGGTACCCCAACCTAGTTACCTCTACCTTCCTTTTTGTTGAGCCCCTTTGAGCCCTATTGCTCCTTTGACTTCGTCAATATCATTTTGATGGCATGATGTCGTTATGTTGTCTCCCATTTGGGATACGACGATTTGTCCTCTGCCCTTATGGCTCGGACGTCTGTTGCACACCCATATTTGAAAAGGAGGAGTTGTGTAGGTGGCACTCCTTTTGTTATTGTAGTTTGTATAGGTGCTACATTTTCCCTCGAGGAAGAGGCTAGTACTAGATGGTGATGTGCTACAACGCTCTTTCTCATTTTCTAGTCTCTTTTGTAGTCCTTCCGTGTTTTAAGGATTTCCATCACGTGGATGTTGCACTATCTAAGAGGTCTAGAGTTGCCTTTAACTGTACCGTCCTTTGGCGGTGTGGTATGTGCCCGCCATGACTCTCTTTGGTTCCGGCCCAAGATCATGCTTATATTCCGTTGGCTGAGAATCACCCTTTTCATCCTCTGGTAGTGTGGACTATGTCCCCTCCATGACTCTCTTTGGTTCTATTCCAGGATCATGTTTATATCCCATCGGATGAGAATCACCCTTTTCATCCTCTGGCAATGTGGACCATGTCCCCGCCATGACTCCTTTTGGTTTCACATGAGATGCGCTAAGATCCCATTAGCTGAGAATAATTTCTCTCATTTATTCGACTACGTTGACAATGCTCCAGTTCAGATTGTTTGGAAGTTCCTCCCTTCCTTGGGATGCAAGTCACTATCACCCTGTAGTCCATGCTGTTGCGACCACGGGTTCTCTGACCAAAAAGATTGTAGGAGCAGCTTCCTCTTTAAAATGAAATGTTTTCATTGGTTTGAATACCGTCCCAACCTCTGTTATTATGGGTTTCTCTGACTACTCGTCTGTTCCTATATTGGCAACGGCGCCCAGAGGAATAAGAACATATTGCTGCAATTACGACAGCTGAACTAGCCACATGACTCTTTACTTGTTGTGGTTCCAGTTGATGGAACATTTTGTACTCCCTTGACTGAGAATCACTCTGTTGTATTGTCTAGTTGTGTGGTTTATACCCCGACCATGATAATTGTGAGGGCTCTCCCTCCTTGGGACGTAAATTGCTCTAAACCTTGGGACGTAAATTGCTCTAAACCTGCGGTCCATATTTATGACTCCACTACAGATCTCCTTTCTAAGAAGATTGTTGGAGCAATTTCCCCTCTACGAACTCAGTCCTCTTCCTTAAAAAGAAGTTCCTTACATGGATCCTTCAGATATCCGAGCAAACTTCTTTATTTTTCTTGTTCTATAGGCCCTCGTAGAAGGAGACTGGGGTTAACCTGTCAGTCCGTTACGAGGCCGAGACATTTTTTTTCTATCGTACATGCCATGAGACCCGCTGAGGTGTTGCATGAGACCCTTGGTGTGGTACTTAGATCCATTGTATATTATTCCAGGTATCATTGATGATCCTGTTGGAGCGGCTTTGCCCTCACTTGATGTGCCCACACATTCCACAAGTCATAAGGAAAATGTTGTGGCTTTCTCTTCATTGAGCTAGATGAATTTGTCCTATGTTGATAAAAGGAGATCTGAGGCGCACCCGCGTCGATTCTCACCTTATTTGAGGACATAAGTTGATCGCCCTATTTTGGTGAATACCTAGTGGGTTAGGCAAATTCTTGTCACCACACCTCTTGATATCCCGACGCTGCATGTAGAATGACTTTTTGCATTTGATGGTGAGGGGTTTGCTTGCCTTTGCTATGAAGAGTGTCTTATACTGACTCTTTCTACTTAATAAGCAAGGCCATAATGGATGTTTTATACTCCGACTAGGGGGACACCCCCAAAATCTCTTGTTGATGACATGTTGTATAGACTAGACCACTTTGTTAGTCTCGATCAATCCATGTTTTAGCTGGGATACATATCTCCCAAACGGTATGAGAGTACCTCATTTGATTTGATCTGGTTTGCCTTTTGGCTAGGCTTTTGATGAGAGCATTTTGTTGTTAAGACAACTCTATTTGTCTAGCATTTTTTCCAGTCATTCTTCCATGAGCCTGAGTAGGATTTGATGCTTCATCTTTTTAAGAACCTTATTGACTTGTTGGTCTATTTTTGGTGAGAAAGCATCATTGCAAGATTGATCCCACTCCAATATCCAACCTCATGGATATTTTGTTTGACTTAGTTGATTTTTATTGCCTTGTCGATAGTCATGTTGAACTCATTAGACACTTCTGTCTCTATAATCGGTCCATGACTCGTCGGAATACCTCGATATCCGATGTTACCGGTTTGACCCTACTTATCTAACCGAGATATCTCCGCCTCTCTCAATGTCTCAACTCCAATTTTTGGAGGTCGTTGATATGGTTCCAAAAGGAACTACAACCCTCAGTTGATCTTTTCTAGGGTTCGCCTTTGATAATTCTTGAGATTGAACCTAGGATAGATCCTAAGATAAACTTGAACCAGATCATGTATGCACCTTCTTAAGATTTACAAATCCTCATGGTTTGGGGAATTCAAACTAAGTCACGATGACTAATCCCTTCCTTTAATGAACTTTCACCTAAGTCTTGAGAATATCTCAAAATGACTAGATGGGTATCATTGAGATGTTAGTAGTTTCAGAGGCTATTTAGATCTCTTACTTTTCCATTCAGCTAGTGGAAGCTTAACAATTAATGATTCATGAAATTCAAAGAATCTTTATTTTGAAGAATTTTGAGTCAAAAGAAATTACTTTATGACAAAAGAAGCTCTACCAGATATAGTAATTCTCAGGAAAAAATAAAAAGTGCAAAAATGCCAGAAAAAAAATTAAAAAAAATTGACCAACACTCCTGAGAAGAAGCTTGAGGTGAGTAAGAAATAAAAAAATTTTGATATAAAAAACTTTTTGTTTTCAAAATTCTCCTGATAAGATTTTTAGAGTATTAAAGTTCAGAGAATTATTAAGTGATATTGAGATGACTCATAAATCAGTAATTGGTCTAAAGACATCTCAAACATGAAAACATTTTCTTAACACTCAAATATGAATAACGAGGCCTATTTAGACTAAAGATGAAAAGAATTAAAGGAAAGGGGCTTGGGAAAAGTACTTAAGGAAAATCCCACATGGACCTGAATTTTGCAAACATTATGTTTGCATGGTATAGCTGGTCATGAATCTGAGATGCTTGCATGAGAGCTCCTCATACTAGTTCGATTTGGTATGTCACACCAAATCATTTCTGATAACGGCTTATGCCAGAGATAAAAAATATATATGCCAATAAAAAAAATATGAGTGGCATGGAAGGCTCTCTGTAGATTTGTGGGTACATTGTACAACATAGCTTACACCTTCTCCTATGCTTTATGTGTTGACTCTAGGGTCTCGTAGTCCTTCATATGGAAGTTTACTTGCCTTTTGTGTGGTTTTATACCCACCTTCATTACGCTTTATGTGTCGACCTTCGGGTTGTGATGGCCCTTCCTTCGAAAGTTACTACCCTCCTTCGTGGGTTTTTTACCCACTTGCGTTACGCTTCGTGCGTCGGCTTTCAGGTCTGACAATACTTCCTTCGGAAGTTAACTCATCATTTTTGTGTGTGGTCTCTTCACCCACTACCTTTTACCCTTCATTCATCGACCCTCAGGTCCTGGCGGGCTTACTTCAGGAGCCGACATGCCTTTAGTGTGGGATTCTACCCACAACCTCCTACGCTTCATGCGTTGACCCTCGGGTCCAGACGGGCTTCCTTCGGAGCTGACTTGCCTACAGTGTGGGATTCTGCCCACAACTTTTAGGCTTCAGCCATCAACTATCAGGTTCTGACAAGCTTCCTTCGGGAGCTGACATGCCTTTTGTGTGGGTTTCACCCACCACTTTCACATCTATGCGTGTTGGCCCTCGGGTCCGGCAGTCCTTCCTTTGGAAGATGACTAGCCTTCTTTGTGGACAAGTTGTACGACATATCATACGTCCACCTTCTGTGCATCACTGCACGTAAGAGAGGTCTTAAGCATCTCTTAAAACTGATTTCTGAATTACAAAACAGACAAAGTGGAAATCCTACGAGCAGCTTATACCTGACGCAACCAGTAATCAGTGTAAAAGAAGCTAAGCAATTCTCTTATCCTCTCTTTTTGGTCCTTTGCTTTGAGCATGTCCGAATGATCGTGTCCCACCTATCATAAATGAGCGTGGTAGATACGTTTGTCCCACTCGTCATAAATGAGAGTGGAAGATACCATCTTTTATAGGATTTGAGCTTAGTTTCATGACTAAGCATTCCCTGATTAGCATATCTTGTCTAGCTAACTTTTTGCAATATCTTGATTGAGGAAATCAATTTTGATTGATATTTGCCTTATGCAGGAACGTCATGCCCTTTTCTAGCATTTTGTTTCAGCTACCTATTCTACATAGGGTCCGAACTGAGCACCTTTCTATGGATATGCTCATCCCGCTCACTTCATACGAGGGTGATTATTTCCCTTCTATGGGATATGGTTTGTGCCTTATGGCTAAACACCATCCGATTTGTGCATTTTATTTTGCTCAACCCTTCTTAGGTGTCTCAATTGATCAAGGTCAAGTTTGATTGATACCTTTTTGTGCGGGAAGCTATGCTCCATTCCTCGCCACGTTTATTTAGTTGAGCACCCCGTGTGGGTCCGAATTAGAGTTTCCAACTCACATTACATGAGTGTGGTAGTTTCCCCATTCGAGGGATGTTTTTGGGTCAACCTCAGGGCTACATACCCTTGTGGTTAAAATGTTATATTTTGACCAATCATTCTTGGATACTGTGAAAATTCCCCAGTGGAATTCAATCTACCAAATCTCTGATAATAGTATCACATATTGGGTTGGTTGTTCTATTCATACACCTTTGAAATTCCTAACTCGGTCAATTTTCATTGCCTTGTCAAGTCGACATGTCGTATCGATTCTAGACTTTGTCTATTATCTGTCTAATCCATATCCTTCGTCAGAGCCACTTTTGATGCCTGACGTTTGCCCCGATATTTTTCCCGAAAAGAATTATCTTAAGCCAGTTCTTGCAGGAAATATCCGTTGAACTCTCGCCAGTGATAGCTACTTCGCTACTGAGGGACCTTTTAGCGAGACTTACTTCGCTAGTGCTTGTTTAAAGCACCCTACGGTTGGACTTGTGATCTCACCTCGTTCATATATTTTTGATTGGATTGGTTGGTTTGGTTCGCCCCATTGAATGACATTATGTATCAGTTGCTCAGCTGGTCCATGTCCATGCTGGGATATTTGATGTCTCCCTAGCAAAACTACTTTGCTAAGTGATGGGAGAATCCCCAACTAGAATTTCCTTGCTAGCTCACTTAGAGCACCCTTGGGGGTTAGACCGAGCTAGGTCATGTAACCCCGTTGATATTCTCGATTGATCTGGTTGGTTTTTTCCGCCATGTAAAGTACTGTGTTGTATTAGTTTGACGGCTGATCCATGAATCCCCAGCAAAATTTGCTTTGCTAATGTTAACGTAAAAACACTCTTGGTGTTAGAAATTTCTGATATCTAACCCTAATTGATGGTTTCGACTGGTTTGGATGGTTTTATCCACCTCTTCGAACGACATGTTGTGTCAGTTAGCTAGCTGACCCACGTTTGCACCGAGACACTCAATGCCTCCCCAACAAAAACTAGCTTGCTAANCTAGGGCTAGTAGGTTTAGGGGACCATCTACATGAGTATCCCAAAAGATCAAGGGATCTTGGCTAGAAATTTAAGTTCAGGGTTATGAGTGATTGTGGGTATAGATAAGTGTAGTGAGTGCCTTAGCTCCAGACCAACACCCAAGTTCAACCATAAAGTCTAGCAATCCTAAGGGTGACTCATCTTGAGTTTCCCCCACAGTGACCCCACCTACTAAGTATTTAGAGGTTGAGAGCAATATGTGGAACTTCAAGTTGAGTAGAGAAAACTTTGGAATTTCTAGTGGTGAGGGTTCCATGTCTAGTTTTCTAAAGGAAAAGTCTTATGGCTAGACCCTAGGCTACTAAAGAGGAAAAACTAAACCTCAACAAAAATTGAGGTTAACAATGTTCTTTATAGCATCTTTAGTAATGGTAAAGATTATTATTGCTCCTATTTGACACAACACATTTAGAATACTTCCACAATAGAATTTCTCTACTTATTGCTGATTTATGATAAGGAAAAAAGATAATTTATTTATATAACCTTCATCTTGCAAGTACTTAGTTAAGTTAATTAGTTGCTTTATTTTCATAAACTAAAAAGTTACTTAAAGAATCAAAATTGCATTCCTATTTTAAAATCGTAAATTTAAGTAAGAATGCTTTGCTAAGTAAATTTTTGTTATAAAAACTTTTTGAATTCCTAAAAAGCACATAAGAATTTTTTCTGTGGGATCGATATTTGGGGCCTAATGAAAAAGTCTTATATTACTTGATAAAGATACGTATGCTTGCATAGAATCCTACATTTAAAATTATAATTGTATTCTTATTTATTTCATAGTGGAAAATTTTCTTAGCTTTTGCTTTGGATTAATTTTTTGACTTTGTTGCAAATTAAGAATAACTATTAATGGAATCAAGCATATAATTACATTAATTGTATTTTACATCTAAATAAAGTCAGGATTAAGTTTTTGGCTCCGTTGCCGGGGAAAAATAAAAAAATATATGGAAAATAACAAAAATTTTCAACAGAAGTTCTTAGAAAGCAAACTTTTTATTTTTACAAAGTCTTATTTAAACTTTAAGATTTATTTTAGGAATATGGTTGTGTCATTTTTATATAAAGTTTTTGTTTGTGTGTTTTTCTTGTTATTTTATTTTATGTGTTTTATAGTAATGTAAGCATATTTCAGGTTCCACAAGACATGTGCCCTACGATACTGAATTAGAAAGAACTATTAAAAAAATTAAAAAAATAAAAATTACTGAAAAATTTCAAGAAATATCAAATCAAAGTAATCAAAATGTTGAAGGGTTCAGACCTTTCAAAGATTATGCAAACCCTACAGTAGATGAACTTCATTGTAGTATTCAAAATCCTACTATCGTGGGTAATTTATTTGAGCTTAAACTTGTTACTATCCAAATGCTATCAAATAATCAGTTTAGTGGAGCACCAACTGAAGATCCAAATTTACATCTTGCCAATGCTTTAGAATTATGTGCTACATTTAAATATGATGGTGTATCAAATGATGCTATAAGACTTAGATTATTATTTTGTTTTACTAAGGGATGAGTCTAAGATATGGTTACACTTGTTATCACATGGATCTATCAGAACTTGGAGTTATTGCAAAATATCTTTACTAAATATTTTCCTTCATCAAAAACAACAAAGCTTAGAAATGATATTACATCTTTTTGCCAGTTTGAAGGTGAATATATTTATGAAGCATGAGAACAATTTAAAGAACTCTTAAGAAAGTGTCCCCACCATGATATACCAGATTTGTTAATAATTCAAATATTTTATAATGGATTAGCTAGATCTCTTAGATCTATTATCGTTGTCGTTGTTGATGGTTCATTGATGTCAAAACAATTTCATGATGCTTATGCTTTAATTGAAGAGATGGCTAAGTATAATTTTCAATGGCCTTCTGAAAGAGTAAATCTTAAGAAAGTAGCTAATATTAATGAAACTGATGCTTTTACCATTCTAAGAAATCAAGTTGCAGCAATTTCAAAGAAGTTAAACTAATTTGATATAAATATTTCTTAACTAATTTGCATGATTGAAGGGAGTTCATTAGGCCAAATGGTAGATTTTGAAGCACCATTAAAGACTTTGAATTCCATAATAAATAAGAAAAATAAACCATATTCAAACTATTATAACCCAGGTCGGAACACCATCCCAACTTTAATTAGAATAATACTTCGGGTAGTAATAATCAACAATGGGAAACAATCAAGTAAACTCATTGGGAAACTGGAACAACCAAGGGAATAGTAATTATAGACCTACATATCCTTAAGGTTTTAACAGTAATTCATAATTTTAGAAGAAGAAATTGTCAATAGAAGAAGTGGCGTTACAAATGGGAAATCAGTTACAAAGTTAATGAGCTACAATTAGAAATATTGAGAATCAATTGGGACAAATATCAAGTTCATTAAGTAACAGATCCCAAGGAGCCCTTAGTAATATAGAAATAAATCTAAAAGACCAGAATAAAGAGCAAGTAAAAGTCGTTCAACTCAGAAGTGGAAAAGAATTGGAAGGTAGAATTCAAAAGAGACTTAACTAAAGAGAGAAGGGATTGAAAAACCAAGAGAGGATGCTTCGAAAGGTTTAGAGAGACCTATTTCTGCACTTAAAGTTGATTTAGAAAAACCACCACCTCCATTTACTGAGAGACTTCAAAAATAAAGGTTGAATAAGCAATTTTCAAAATTTATGAAAATTTTTAAGAAGCTTACAATTAATATTCCTTTTTCTAAAGTTATAGAACAAATGCCAAGCTTTGTGAATTTTATGATGGGTATTCTTAATAGGAAAAGGAATTTTGAAGATAATGAGATTGTTGCACATAATGAGGAGTGCAGTGTTGTAATTCAGAAAAAGCTTTCTGAAAATCTTGAAGATCCTGGTAGCTTTACAATTCCATGTACAATAGGAGATAAAGTGGATCAATTTATCTTTCATTTTGATTTTATTGTGCTAGATACGAAGGAAGATAAGGAGATAGCTATCATCTTGGGGAGACCTTTCCTAGCTATAGAAAGAGCAATGATAGATGTGTATAAAGGAGAATTATTTATGCACATCAATGATCAAACAATTACTTTTAATAATTCCAAATCAATGAAACACCATGCAAAAGGTAAAAATGATGATTCTATAGAAGGGATGTTATAAGATACTTAAGTGAATGTCATTCCAAAAAAACTCATGATGAGAAATCTAAGATTCAATTTATTTTCAAGAAAGTTTTGAAGTTTTGGAAACAACAAAAAAAAGATACATCTTTTTGTCCATCAATAGAAAATCCTCACGAGCTTAAATTGAAGTTGCTTCCTGAACATTTGAAATATGCTTTTTTAGGTGATTCCTCTACATTACCTGTTATAATTTCTTCAAAATTAACTATCGAAGAAGAAGAGAGTTCAATGAACAGTTTAAAGAGTTATAAGAAAGCATTTGGATGGACAATTTCTGATATAAAAGAAATTAGTACTTCAAATTCTATGCATAGAATTTATATGGAAGAGAACTGCAAACCTAGGGCTGATCCTCAAAGGAGATTAAATCCTATTATGAAATAAGTTGTTAAGAGAGAAATTCTAAAGTAGTTAGATGCTGGAATTATCTACCTTAGTTCAAGTAGTGCCTGGGTTAGTCTAATTCACAGCGTTCCTAAGAAAGGAGTGACTGTAACTTTGAAAGAACGTAATAAGTTAATAGCAACAAGACAAGTCATAGGATGGCAAATATGCTTTGATTATAGAAAATTAAATCTCACCACTATGAAAGAGCATTTTTCACAGCCCTTTTTAGATCAAATGCTGGATAGACTAACTGAGCATAAATACTTTTATTTTTTGAATGAATATACTTAGTCATCACCAAATGCAAATAGCTCTTAAGAATTGTAAGAAAACAACTTTTACTAATCCTTACGGTACATTTGCTTTTAGAAGAATGCCCTTTAGTTTATGTAATACACCTGCTATATTTCAAAGATGCATGATGACAATTTTTTGTGATTTATTTGTGAAAGGGATTGAAGTTTTTATGGATGATTTTTACTATTTGAAACTTCATTTGACTAGAACATCTATCAAAAATTCTTAAGAGCTATGAAGAAACAAATTTAGTCTTTAATTGGAAAAAATGTCAATTTATGGTAGCAGGAGGAATAATTTTGAGACATCAAATTTCTGAAAATAGTATGGAAATAGAACTTGAAAAAATTCAAGTGATCACTAATTTACCTTACCCAATGAGTGTGAAGGACATTAAAATTTATTTAGGACATGTTGGATTCTACAAGTGTTATATTAAAAACTTTTCAAAAATGGCTAAGCCTCTATGCTATTTACTTGAAAAATATGTAATTTTAATCTTGATAAATAGTGCCTAAAAGCTTTTGAGTTACTAAAATAAAGTTTAGTCACTGCACCAATTATTCTTTCACTAGATTTAGAAAAACCTTTTGAATTAATGTGCAATGCTAATCATTATGCCAATGGAGCTGTTTTAGGACAAAATCATGATAAGGTTTTCAACGTTATCTATTATGCTAGTAGATCTCTTAATGATGCTTAAATTAATTATGCCACAACTGATAAAAAGTTATTAGCAGAAGTATACGCTTTTGATAAGTTTAGATCATAATTAATTAGAACTAAATGTATTGTGCATACAGATTACTCTGCTATTAAGTGTTTAATGAAAAAGAAGGATGCAATACCAAGAATGATAAGATGGGTTCTTTTTTTACATAAAGTTGACTTTAAAGTAATAGATAGGAAGGGAGCTAAGAATCAAATTGTTGATCATCTGTCAAGGCTTGAGTTAGAAAAACCACTCTATTTTGAAAAAGAAATTTATGAACATTTTCTAGATGAAGAATTGTTCAATTTTAATGAGTGGCGTGTTCCATGGAATGTTGACAATGTGAACTTCATTGTTACTGATATTACACCATATGGAATGACATACCAACAAAAAAGGAAATTTATATTTAAAGCTAAGATCTTTTTTTGGGATGACCCATTTTTATACAAATAAGGAAAGGAACTTGTTATTTGAAGATGTGTGCCTTTAGAAGAAAATTATGAAATTATCCAAAAATGTCATAATTCTTATTTTGGAGGACATTTTCATGTTGAAAAAACAACATGCAAAATTTTAAAAATTGTATTTTATTGGCCTACAATTTTTAGAGATGTTAATTCTGATATTAAAACATGTGATCGATGTCAACGTGTAGGCAATATTTATAGGAGGAATGAGATGCACCTCAATCATGTGTTAGAACTTAAGATATTTGATGTTTGGAGATTAGATTTCATGGGACCATTTAAACCATCTTTCAAAAATTTAAATATATTGTTAGCAGTAGAATGTAAATTTAAATGGGTAGAAGCTGCTGCTTCTCCTTGATGTGATGATTAAAGTGTTGCAAAGTTTTTCACAATGAACATATTTTATAGATTTGGGATGCTGGGAGTAATCATAACCGACACAGGAAGTCATTTCAGAATTGCAATAATGAAAAAAATATTAAATAAATATCATATAAACCATAGATATACTACTGGTTATCATCCTCAAACAAATGGTTTGGTTGAATTATCCAATCGAGAAATTAAAAGAATATTGGAAAAAACTTGTAAATCTAACTAAAATGGATTAGTTAGCTAAACTTGACTATGTTTTTTGTGCTTTAAGGATGGCATATAGAACCTATAGGATTATACCCAAAGTGTGACGAACGCATCTATACGGTAAACATGCCATTAAACTAACCCTAATGAAATGAAGATTCAAAATAGGCTCGGGAAAAGGGGAAGTTCAATACCTTTGATCTGAGAAGGAAAGCTTCAATCAAAGGTGCTCAACACGTTTGTGGAGGTCCAAGGAGGCTAAGGATTGAGCCGCTGGTCGTCGTGGAAGGTCTAGACCTCAATTTGATCAAGGCTAGATTTGAGTGTTGGTCTTGTGCTATCCTAGAGGCTCTGCATGAGGGGGATTTAATAGGGCTTTCTCTTAGTTCAGTGTGTTGATGGTGTGGGTGAGTTTAATTTAGATTTGGTGCACTGTGGAGGTGTGGGGGAGAATGTCATGCCTCTAATAAGGATTTGAGCTCCAAATTTGAACTTTGGCAAGGTAAATTAGGGCAATGGAATGGTTGGATTGCACTGTAGAGGTCTTAAGGAAGCTTAGGGAGTAATTTTAGAGGCTATCATTAAGAAATTTTTAGCACACTTTCATGGCCATGGAGGTGGAGCTTTTATAAAAATGGCTTAGGGTCGCTCTGTGAGCCAATGTATGGGTGTAAAGTGCTGCCTATGTGGAGGGAAGAGAGGCTCTAAACTTCAAATGAGGTTAGGTGGCCTCTATGTTTGAATTGGTTTGGATTTCTTGAGGGTGGCACACGGTTTTGGCTCCTGCGGTGATACACCTAAAAATTGTGCAATTTTTCATATGCTTTTAATGCCTATATTTGGTTATTTTAAATGATAATGCACTTTAAAGGATGATATTTTGTATATTTTTGGTTTCAACTACAAAAAAATGAGTTTTGGAGAAAAAAACAAAAATGATGTAATTTGGAGCAAAAACGAGCAAGAAAGAAAATTTTGTTCTAGCGCATTTCCATATGTCTTTGTATGCTTAATCTTTTTTACACTTCTCACAAAATTTTGAATGAAATTACTCTTTAAAGAAATGTTTTTCTTACACTTATTTTGTAGGTCTATTTGTTAAGAACACAACGCAAATTAAACGAGGTGAAATGGAGCTAAAACGGAGCCAAACAAAGTAAAATGGTGGATCTACGCAGGGTGGGCCCCGACAATGCTGAAGAACAGAAAATGACTAGAAAACAACACTGAAAGCGCCCAAAATAGCTCCGACAGCGCCCAGGATGGTCATGGATCAATTTTTTGCAGTTTTTGATGTTCTAGAAGGCTCCTAAGTGATTCAAACACCCCATGAAGCAATTCAATGAATCTAGGTACTTGTATAAGGCTCTTGAATGAAGAGACGTGTCTTTTGGATGAATAGATTTGTCTCTTGGAATAAAATAGGGAATTTTTGACTCTTTAAAATATAGGGCTTGGCACCTCTCATATGCATGTGTGTGTGTGTGTGTGAGGGTGTGAGTGATAAAATGTGGAGAATGTTTAGTGATCGTAGAATAGAAGAAGAAATATAGATTTTTACCTTTTTTGGAAAGATTGGTGAGGGATTTTGAAAGAATATGTAAAGGAATGTTCTAGCATTGCATGGATCGGAAGGGAGACTTTGTGGGAGAGATTTTCATCTTTCTTTCAAGGGGAAAAGGTAAGTATTATATTCTTCATTATCTTATGATTTTTTAAACACTTATCTAGTAGATTTGCTTTGATGTAATGAAGTTTTTTGTTGTGTATTCTTCGTGATTTGTGATGTGTTTCTCTTACTCTTTCTTCTTCTTAGGAAATAGTGACATGAGAGAATTATGTAATTTTTTTCCTTTAACTTTTCTTTTACAATGAGTAGGATACATGTTTTGGATTTTTGGATGCATGCTTGAAGAAGTTTTAATTATAAATGTGATAGTTTTTACTTGCACTTCATTTACATTACAATAAAGACCTGTTGTAGTGTTAAAATTTGTTGTAATTGCATTTATACATGAGAGGGTGGTGTAATTCTCAATAAGTGGAAGCACATTTAAATTCCATGGATGGTGAAGTTCATGGTGGTTGGATGCAAATAAATAGGGAAATATACTTTCATGGGCATAGAATTGGAGATTTTAAGGTGACAGACTAAAATCACTAATTCTATCTTAGTGTTTAAGGAACTAAAGCGAGAGTTAGCCTTCAAGGGAAGGGAAGTGGTAGCTCTGGAGTGTGAGCCAGTATCCTCCTAGCCTAGCCACAGATTTAGGGACTAAACTTGAGATTAGCTAATGATTATTTATAACACTGAATTTGGGTAGAGAATTAAAATTGCTCCAATTTTGCACATACAATATTTAATGTATCTCATTCCTTTATATTATCCAATTTACTACATAAGAATAGTAGTTTCTAACATCTTAAAGTTCTCCAAACCAACTCATCCAAAAAGGGTTACCTTTAGAATTAATATTTACATTTAGGAATAGTTACTATCCTTAAATTTAACATTTGCATTTAGGAGTAGTTTCTAGATAAAACACTATTTTAATCGGCATTCCAATCTAAAGCCTGATAGTAGTAGACTGGAATTTGACTAAGGAAATCATTCCTCGCTTCCTCGTCGGATCGATATTCGGGGCTTAATCTGAATGTCCTATATTACTTAAGGAATACGTATACTTGTGTTTATATAATTGTGATTATAAAGAATATATAAAATTAAGCCTATAAAAAAGTTGCATTATCTTGTGAGCCAGGAGAATCGGTCACAATAATTTATTTGGGCAGATGTTTAATTTTGGCAAAAATCCCTTAAGCTTAAACAATTTTGGAAATAAATTACTTGATTTGGGGATCTTATGGTTCATGACTCATTTGGGTGGCTCCATGGGGTTTAGCCTAGTCAATGAGGTCTAAAATTTGGCTAGATTGGGTTAACTTTGGTGCATGGGTCCAATTTAGGTCCAAATGACCAAAGCTTGGGTTTGGGTTAGGCTAGCCATGATTGTGAGCCCAATTTATTGATTAAAATCATTTAGATGATTGTAATGAAGATTTTTGGTGAAGCATTGAAGTAATTTGGAGTTCAATTGGAAGCTCAATTTGAAGGATTTTATGATTTTTGTCAATTTGGGCATCTTAGAATAGACTTGGGCTTAGGTTAAGCTAGGCTTGAAATTTGGCTCAATTGAATGGTCCAAATGATCAAAGGAGATGTTATGAATACTTTTCATGAAGGAATGGAGTGAAAATTTTGGGGATAAGGCAATCAATTTGGTAGAATTTTGAGACATGGCTAATTTAGGGTAAATTTGGGGCTTTCTGGACGTAGATCAGAATTAAATGAAATTGAGGATTAACCAAGGCCAATTAAAGTTTAAATTTGATGTGTATGAGTGTTATGAAGAGTTTATGATTCAAATTGAGGCCAATTGAGTGGGCCATGGGGTTCAATTTGGTGGAACCAAGTCATATGGCAAAATTTGGGGTTTTGACTTAGATCAAAATTGGGCTTAAAGAATGGGCCAATTGAGCTTGGATTTGGTTTATATTTTTTATATGAAAAGTGAATTTAAGTTTAGACATGAAATTGGGGGAGATTGGAACCAAATTGATAGACATTTGAGGTGAATTTAGGGAAATTGGGCTTTTAAAGGCAATTTGGGGATTTTGGTCAAAATGTTCAACTTGGTCATATTGGGTCATGTGGTAGTTTAGAAAAACAAAATTGGAAATATTTGGAATGTTTTGGAAATTTTTTAGATTTTTTATAATTTTGAAATTTTGGGCTGAGGGGCATTTTGGTAATTTGGCAATTTTTTTGGTGATTTTGGGCAATTTGGATCTTTTCAAAAGGTTTAAAATGATTTTTGAACAAATTTGGGTATTTTGGGTAAATTTAGGAATTTTGGCCAAATTTAGGGTTTCAAGGGTACTTAGGTGATTTGGGGGAGTTTTGGGGCAAAAAGGTCAAGTTGAGTATTTTTATGTAGAATTGGGGAGCTAACCACCATAAATGAGCTATGGACCAATGGAAACCCCATTTGGGTCATCTATGTACTGGTCTTAGCTAAACCCTAGCCTAGGGCCAGTGGGTTTAGGGGACCATCTACATGAGTCTCCCAAAGGATTAAGGGATCAAAGTCAGGAAATTTTGGATTTGTATTTGTGAGTGATTGTGAGTGAGCTACGTACCTTAGCACTAGTCCAATATCCCGGGTCAACCCTAAGGTCAAGCTGTCATATGGAAACTCTCCTTGGGCTTCCCCATAATGACCCCACCTACTAAGTGCTAGAGGTTAAAACCACTATGTGGAACTTCAACTTGAATAATGAGGAGTTTGGAATTTCTAATGGTGAGGGTTCCTTATCTAATTTTCTAGGAATGGTCAACAGGAAAGTCCTATGCCTAGACCATAGGCTACTAGAGAAGAAAAACTAGACCTCAACCAAAAGTGAGGTGAAGAACGGTAGAAAATTTGGCTTTTGAAGAATTGAAGGGTGTGCTGTGTCGTAACCTCTCATAACAGCACTACCTCTGCCCATTTGGAGAAGTAATCTGTAGCAACGAGTATGAATCTGTGTCCTCTGGAAGACAGGGGGACTATCGAACCTATTATGTCTGTGCCCCAATACTCGAACGACCAAGAGGCGACGATTTGGTGTAGCACATTTGGAGTTTGGTGCAAGGCTACCCCATGCACTTCACACTGTTAACATCCTCTGGCTAAATCCATGCAGTTGGACATCATTGCTGGCCAATAATATCCGAGTCTCATGATATTCATTTTCATCTTCAGGTCTGACTGGTGAGCGACACACAATATGACATGTACTTCTTTAACAAAATTCATCATTTTTTTCTTATACATCGTAGCCACATCTGGTCGAATGATCTTCTGTATAGGACGTCACCCACTAGAGCGTAAGACATAGCCCTTTTTGTAATGTGATGTGCTTCAGACTTATACTCTGGAAACTTTCCAATTTTTAAATATTCTATCAATGGCTTACACCAATCTTCGTTGATGTCTGCAACCGCTACCATCATTTATTTTCCTCTTATGAGCTTGTGTAGATTGTCGAGGTCAACTTGAGGTAAAACTTGTCTTCCTTGTGCTGTGATATCAATGGAATCCTCCGGGGTGACATAAGAGTTCCTTTTTTTGTTAGAGCGTCAACATGAGCATTATCTCCCCTTGGATTCTGGTAGAAAGTCACATTGGAGATCTATTCCAGTAGCTTCATGGTGTACCGGTAGTATTATGCTAGTCTTTGCTTTAAAATCTTGTATTGTCTGGTGACTTGCTGGATGATGAGTTGAGAATCACCATAGGTGGCAATATCCGTTATATCCATTGAGATTCAACTCCAACCCAGTACATAGCACTTCATATTCTGCTTTGTTGTTGGTACATGACTTTATTAGGTGGTATGAGAACCTCAACATACCCTTATCTGGCATGATAAAGAGCAAACCAATTCTTTCTGTTCCTGGTATAACA
Source organism: Phalaenopsis hybrid cultivar (assembly GCA_002079205.1). NCBI lineage: Eukaryota > Viridiplantae > Streptophyta > Magnoliopsida > Asparagales > Orchidaceae > Phalaenopsis > Phalaenopsis hybrid cultivar. The sequence goes on along the minus strand of JXCR01144154.1, from coordinate 199,801 downwards.
GATCCTTTGTCTTTTCTTTCTAACAAAGCTGTGTTAAAGTACATCTCCAGTGTTCTGCACTGGAGAATTCTATTTATAATAATTGTTCGTCTGGTAACTAATCATTAAGAGGGGACTCAGCTGGAAGTTGGTGTGCAGCGATGAAGTCTGCTAAAATCTGTCCCTTGATAGCACAGAGGGGAACAAAACTTATATTAAATTGAAATAAAATCATCGACCATCTTGCTAGACATCCGGAGAGTGTTGGTCGGGTCATCAAATATTGCAATGGATTAACTTTAGAGATTAGTATAACCTTATGAGAAAGCATGTAATGTTTAAGATTTTGGGCGGCGAAAACTAAAGATAGACAATGCTTCTTAATTGGTGGATACCTTATCTTCGTTGGTACTAGGCAGAGACTCAAGTAATAGAGTACATTTTCTTTACCCTCATCATGACTTGGGCTAAGAGGGCTCCAAGAGAGTCGTCTAAGACCGCAGTATAAAGTATCAAAGGTTTCCCTGAGATAGGGGCTGCTAAAATAGGAGGTGTCATTAAATATTGCTTAACATCCTCAATGGCCCGCTGGCATTTCTCTTCCCAAATAAATTTGGCGTCCTTTTTAATTAATGCCAAGAAGGGCTGATACCTACCCGAGAGTTAGAAATAAAGTGTCTCAGATATGCCAACTTTCCTTGGACGGAACCTAGTTGGTTTAAGGTTTTAAGTGGAGGCATTTCCAAGATAGCTTTAATATTATCTGGGTCGATCTCGATTCGCCAATGACGGACAACAAATCCTGGAAACTTCCTAGAAGTAAAGACAAAGTTACACTTTAAAGGATTCATTTTAAGGTCATATTGTTGTAACCATTCGAACACGAACCTCAAGTCATACAAATGGTCTATTTTTTGCTTGCTCTTGATGACTAAAACATCCACATTGCATTCCACTTGATTGTGAATGAGATCATCAAAATCTTTGTCATTGCACGTTGATATGTCACTTTAGCGTTCTTCAACCCAAATGGCATCACTGTGTAGCAAAAAATCATGATATGTGTTATGAAGGTTGTAAGTGTTGCATCCTCGGGAGCCATCTTGATTTGGTTGTACCCCGATGATCCGTCTATGAAGGAGAAAATCTCATGTGTCAAAGCAATGTCCACCATCATTTCTGGTATCGGTAACGGGAATTCATCTTTTGGACATGCTTTATCTAAATCTCTAAAGTCGACACAAACACAGATTTGTCCATTTTTCTTCTTAACTGGCATAATGTTAGCTAACCATGTGGGGTATTGCTCTTCTCTTATAAAGTTAGAATCTATTAACTTCTTCACTTTGGCTATGATGTACTATCTATTTCGAGGTGCATTCCTCTGGGAGCTTGTTTTATTGGGGTTAAATCTTTGTCCAGCCCAAGTTTAAGAATTGCAACCTCTACTGACAGCCCTCGCATTTCATCATAACTCAATACAAAGCAATCTTTAAACTCTGTTAACAGTTTGACCAATTATAAAGATTCTTCATTGTTGAGTAGAGAACTTATAAATGTAGGTTGGGGTCGTTCTTCAGTCCCGAGGTTAATTTCCTTCAATTCATCAATAGTTGATTTAATTTCCTCCTTAAATTCTGGCGGAGTATCTTCTATTAGCTGATCAGTAGAGTCATCCTTCATATCAAGGCAATCCTCTCTAGATTCACTAGTAACATCCATGCAAAACACTGAATCATCGATTGGTCCGACTGTACTAAATCTGTGACCCTCTTTCAAGTTGGGAGTTTGACTTTTAATATCCCATAATTTTTCAAAAAGTTGTAATTTATCTTTTGACATATATTTTTGTAATTATCCTTGTTGAATTAAGTTTTGTACGGTAGGAGAAAAATAACCAAAAGGCAATTTCATTAACTTATTAGGATCATAATCAAAATTTATATGATTTTCAAGATTAATAGAGGTAGAAGCATGATAAAACTTGATCAGCTTTGAACAAGTGCTAAGGACTTCCTTGACTTCTAAACTCTTAACCTTTTGAGGGACAATCATAGTAAGGAGCTTGGTGTTCACATAGTAGTTTACCCGATCATACATCATTTCATATTTGTTCTGCTCTGTATCTTCTAAGGATATCTCATACTGAGTTTTCTTCTATTTTGTCATCATAATTTCATCTTTAGAACTGTCTTCATTACCAATGTTGATGGTCGAACTAGTCCGTTCAACAATTAAATTGGTTCTTCCTCATCCACATCCCCGGCCTCGAGTTCGGGTGCACAGACTAAAAGAAACTTCACCAATTTCCTGTAAAAGAGTGGCAGAAGACTGCTGAAGCGGATTTGAATGGCTTCCTCTTTAGGATTCTTCTAAATCTTCACTTTTATTTGTCACATTTTCACGAGAGAAGACAGTTTTCGTTGGAGGCACGTAGTAGGCAGCATCTTCATGAAAACCAACTATATGCACTGAAAACGGTTGTAGTTCTCCCTTGATGCAATGTTCTTGTCCTTCATTATAGTACTTGATGCACCGATGTAGAGATGATGGAACCATGTTGTGTTCTTGAATCCATAGTCGGCTAAGTAGAGCGTTGAAAGAGGTCTCAACATCGATGATACGAAACTTATTAGTTGTCACTAGTTCTCTAACCTTCATAAGCAATGTAATCAATCTAAGGTCTCTCTCTTCCTTTCGGTTGAATCCTCTTAACATCATTTTATCGGCTGTAAGCTCTTGGGCTTCAATGTCGAAACAAGTCAATGTCCGTATACTCATCAAATTGAGTGATGCTCCAGGATCTATTAAAACTCTGGACAACGCCAATCTACCAATGTTAATAGAGATGTAGAGTGGATGATTGTGGTCGGCTGTACCAAGCAGCAAATCTTCATCTGTGAAAGTTACCCCAAACTGTTCTTTCAATAAACAAACTTCATCTAAGGATGTGCTAGCCAACTAGGCTAAACAAATCTCTAGGTCAACCATAGTTGTAACCAGAGACTCTCTTATCTCCTTTGACAGGATCATAACGTCGTAAATGCTTAATATGGCCGGCAACTTCCTAAGATCAGCTACCATGTTGTAATCGACTTTGTATGGTCCTCTAATTTTCTCTTGATTATGTGTTTCTTTCACTGCCTGAGGTAGAGGTAGCTCTTCTCGAGTGACTATTTACTTTCCTTCATCTACCTGAGATGTTCTCAGGGGTAATGCTCTCCCATTCCTTAAGTTCACATATGTAATTTCTTCTTCCTGAGATATCATTGTCTAATCTTCTGGTGTTTCTTCTTTGCTAGGAAAGATTTAATTTTATGGTAAGCGGTGCACTGTGGCGCTCGAGGATTGGTTCCTTACTCCCGGCATTGTTGTAAACGGTATTGTCGATGTCTCTCTCGGTCTTGTTAGCAAGTTGGACGGACTCAAGTACGATTTTGAGGATCGTTTCAAGAATTGAGATCTAAGTCAGATTGGTCATAATTGATTACATTATCACCAGAAATAGTTAAAACGTAGCTCAAATCATAATCATTATATTCATAATACCCAAGAAAGGTAAAAAGATAATCATACCAAAATAGGGGTTCAAGGATTTTCTTCCCCGAATCTGATCAACCAAACTAGTAGAAGCAGCCCCTATCCTTTCCCACGTGTTATCAGTTTTTGTGGTTGTGTTCTTCTTCATCTTTATCTTTGATGATGACAGATCTCTTGGTGAAATTTTCATCTCGGGCTTGGCAGGCTGAATACTCAGAATGGAGGCTTGTTTTGAAGCGTTCTGAATCTGGTTCAATATTTTCTTGGACGATTTGCTCCAGACTGTACTCCATCCTTGTTTTCCAATATATGGGTCAATCAGAGAGATTGGCTAAGCTAAAATCATATTTATCAAAGCTTTTTCAAGTTCTTTTAAATACTCTTTTGGGATCGTTATATTCCCTTCTTTAAGGATTCTCTTGAGCCAATCCTTGAAGATAAAATAATCTTCTATAGTGTGCCCTAGTAATCTGTGATACAGGCAATAATTTGGCTGATCTTTCTTATCGACCTTTTCGGGTTTCATTGGAATTGGTAATCTGAATTCAGGCTTCTTCAATTGACTTTTGAACATTTTGGGCACGTCTTCAATTTTGAAGGAATATACCACTTCCCTACGTTCTGCAATGGTCATTCTCTTATTCTCTGGTTGGTATGATCCTCCATGAGAAGGTTGCTGACTAGACTGGTCATACTATTGTGTTTGTTGTTGAGTGTGTTGTGATGATGATTGCTGAGGATTTTTTGTATGTATCTTCATTGATTAATTTCCTTTATCAATAGTTGTCACTATTCTGGACTTCTTTTCAAATATTTTGGTTGCCTTGGATTTCTCATGAGAATCCATATGTTTAATTTTTTCATGGAGACTGTTGGTTTTACTGAGTAGCTTCTCAAAGGATTTAATGTTGAGTCCCTTAAGCATGAACTACTGGCCCATGGATGCTTTTAAGTAAGATCTCAATTGCGTGATGTTCCTATAGCTGAGGCTCACATTTCATGCTAAGGTTTCTCCACCTCAAGATGTAATCCACTAAAGTTTCATTGGGATTTTTCTTTTGCATTATGAGATCTCCAATAAACACATGATGTTACACTCTGACAAATCTTTTCACAAATAATTGTTTCAACTCGGTGAATTTTTTCACTGATCCATTGGGCAAATTAGCATGCCAATCAAAAGCAAACCCTGATAGAATGCTGACAAACTGTTGGAAGAGTATAGCTTCGTTACCTCTTGTGTTGCCACAACTGGCTCAGAAATGTGATATGTCCTATCTGGGATTTCTAGTCTCATCAAATATCTTAAAGTTCGGGGCCACAAAACCTTTAGGGAATGGGACAACATCAAATTCTTCCAGGTAAGGTTTACCTTTTAAAAACAATGTACCACACTTAGATTGGGTTAAGGCCTCCCGAACTTGCTTGACCATTTGCTTAAAATCCTTCTCTGGTATGGCGCTTGATGATGAATCCTTCTTTGGTTGCTCATCCCTGTTTGCTGAAGAAACTTCCCTTCTTTCATCTGTGATATGTATAATCTCTAGATGGTTGACCTCTGGAGAGTCTAACTGTGGTACTTGAGATTGTCCTTGAATTATGACCATGGCGGTCATGGCTACGACCATCTCTTCTATCCGTTTCTCCAGTTGGCTAACTTGCTCATCCCTTAAGAGGATAGCCTTATGCAGCTCATCTTCGGCATTCTCTTTGACGAAAGGTTGAGCCTCGCGCGCAGAAGTAGTGGCCTAGGTTTCAATGGCATGAACATCCATGAAATCTTCTTCGAGGTAATCATTGAAGTCAAAATCTTCATCATCGTCCATGGAAACTCCATGTTCCCGAGCCAACTCGGAAATCTCGAACCTGAGATTTTTGACCTTTTCCTTGATTATTGATTATTGGATTGTCTTAAAATTTGGAGGACCCTGTTTGACGTCCTCCACTTGCTTTTCCATCTTGCTGGCAATTGTTGTGACGATATCAGATATTTCAGACCGTGGCTTCATTCCGTGATCTCACCATGCGAGCTTACTGGACTGTATCGGTACGGAAACCTTAGGTATCCATACCCTTTTCTTTGACGATGATGTCTTGAGATGGAGTGCCTTGGTAAGAACATCAGTATGGTGAAGAGAAGTATGCTCCCCATAGTGCAGAGCAGATACGGTACTGGATAACTTCTTTATCTTTTCCCTTAGGAATTTAAGAAAATGTTTGTAGTGGGTGATTGGTAGAATTCTTGGACCCAGACGTGGCTTAACTAGTCAATGACTCGCGGTCCTATTAATGGTAGAATTGATGGTGAAAATGGTGGTATCAACTCTACTCCCTAAATGGAACCAGACAGGAATGCGAGCAGATAAAGTTTCAGTTGACTTCTGGGAGTGTCTGATAGATCTGACGTCCTTTTAAGTGTTCTTTCTTCATGCGAGTGGATATTGCACGTCCCACTCGTTTGAGTAACTCACCAACTTAACAACCTTCTTTGACAGCTAGCCTCTGAAAAATTGAACTGACTCAGGTGATCAGAGTATGCTTCTTCTTCTCCACACTATGTCCATGAAGTCACTGTAAAGTAGCAACGATCTTCTGGATACTCTCGTACACATTGGTATCCATTAAAGGCTTGAATCTACTTCCTCACAGAAGTGGATAAATATTCGGTAATCCTGCTCGTTTTGTTGAGGGTCTTCATCAACAACAGGTACCTCTTTGGGAATCTAGGCTTTATTAGCCTTTTGAACCTTCCTATTGTGATTTCTCCTTTGGGTTCGGGTTAATGGGGCAGTTCTTGAACTTGATCTGATTTCAAACACTGATGGCAAAACAACCAACCCATCAGTCAGGTCTTCAAAGATCATAACTTCTTTTCCCTTAGTAGCAGCAAGAACAACAGGCAGGTAGGTGTCATGATGGCATTCGTCTTGACTTTCTGATATGAAGGAAAGTTCTAAAGGAAACTAAAGTTGAATTAAGTAGATGGATTTTGGACTTCTGGAGCGGTGACCTTCATTACAATGAAAAGAGCTTTCCCGAGGATGACCTCGAGATCTTCAAATCCAGCTCTAAACTTGATGGTGGGAACGACATTGCGGGCATCAAAAAAAATCTAGATAAAAGGACAATCTCCTATAGTTAAGCTGGCATTGCATACTGTTCTCTCCATTTGCTCTAAACTTGATGGTGGGAACCTATTTTATACAAAGAATTAAATATGGTTTATATTAAGCTGGGTTCAAAAAATGTTTCTATAAGGGCAATCTCCTATAGTTAATTACATCTTAAATGACCGGAGTCACTCAAAAAAAAATCTAGATAAAAGTCAGGGAATATCATCTTCAAGGAGCTCAAAAGGATAGGAATTTTTAACAAAACGGACAAAAATGTGTGAAAGGGGAATGGCTCAAATTTAGAACATTTATCGTAGAATCCAAAGGATAAAGAACCAGGTGATTTCACAAATTTAAAGGAGGACCTCTGTGACTTCCCAATCTATCATATTTTTTGGCTTTGATATTGAGGAGAAATTATTTAAATGTTTCATCCTGCCAATTTTATTAATTTAGGGCTTACACACAAATAGCCTAGAAGATGTGAGAATTTAGGTCATGGTGAACAATAATCTTGGAATCCTAAGACGAGTTAGGGCTTATATTGTATGTCAAAGCTATACAACGGCCTAAAGAAAAGGTTGAGGATTTATGTTGCATAAGCAAACAACCTCGAATCTTATGGCTTGTTATTTAATTCTAAAGAAAGATATACTGTTATAGATCCTCTTACTGTTGAAGATGGTCATGCTGCCCACCATGCTAGTTTCAAGCTCCTCGTTATGACAAGTTTAAGTTTCCTAATGTGTGAAGTCATGATTTTAAATCAATTGGCCCTATAGTTATGGTCATTAAAATATTATGAGGCATATTAAAGTTGATTAGAACAACACTGGTTAAGATCCTAAGGTTCCCTCATTCCGGTGCCACTATTTTCTATTGGATTCACTTAGTCCAAATGAATTTACTAAACTATATTTTCATTTAGACAATGAGAAATCTTGTTAGCAACCGTAGGTTATCTCCTCCGAGAGATTCCCGATCATCCGATAGTGATGTCTTAATTTAGTTGCAATTGTTGTTCTGTGATGTTTATGATTAAATTTTGATTTGTTTTGTATTTGAATTTTGTGGCGGTGAATATTATCTTGGTTGATTTTAGTTTTGTTTTTTGTTTTGTGGCTATCCTAGTAGTTTTAGTTTTCAGGCAGGGTGACATCGTTGTTTAAAATGCAGGTTTGTGTTTTTTATTCATACATCCATGTGTGTAAGTAAAGTAATGTATTGAAAAGTAAAGTACTAGAAATGCAAAATAAAAACATATCTGGATGGTCTTCCCATCATCTTTAACTGAAACTCAAAATGCATGTGAGAGCATTTATATGTTAAAAGCATTTTATGTGAAGAGGAGAAATAAGGTCCTGGTGATCTACCAAATCCTAAATCATATCTTGTTGAGCACTCATTAATTCATTTGAGGATGATTTCATTAAGTAAAACATTAGACCTTCGAGGTATCTAGAAGGTTAGGAGGAAGAAATAGGTCTATGCTTCCCTCTCACTGCCTGGTGAAAAGTCTCGAGCTCATTTAAACTTATCATGTTGCTTAATAATTCATATTGTAAATACCTCTAATTTTCAGTGAACATTGATGTTTCAATTATTTATAAGAGTAGGGTAATTATCATTTGTCATTTAATTTGAGGTATATGTGGGTGAAGACCTTTAGAAGGGGCAAGTTAATGCTATTAAGACACTTAGCCAATTTCAGCTTTAACTTGGGCTTGTAGTGTTTTAAAGGTGTTCAATTTCTGGTTACATTAACTTTTCTAATCCTCATTTAACCAAATTTGATTTGTCCCAGGTCACTACTAAGCCCTTAAGACCTTGGTGGACATATTAGTAATTTTTGAAAGAAATTGAATTTTAAGTGATAGTAATTCATCAATTCATCATAAAAAAGTCTCAATGTCATTTGAACACCAGATAGAGGTATTAAATTATTGAGTTATTAACATCCAAAATCATATCCCTAAGTCTAGGATCATTTAATTTAATAGATCTCCAAATTTTATTGATCTAGGAAATTGCAAATATATCATTTAACTAAGAAAAGTGAAATTAATTTCTACCAATTAATCTCTTATGTTTCAATCATCTGAACATGTTAATTGAGATCAAAGTTTGCCCATCTTACCCTCTTGAATTAAGCCTAAATGTTAATTAGGGATAGATTTTCAAAATTGCACTTTTGGCCCTAGAGCTCTATCACTTCATAATTCATCAAATTTAATTCAAATGACTTTGAGATTTTTATCCTGCCTCACTCATGAGTCAATTAAGACATCAGAGGTGAAACTATGACTTTTCAAAATTTAATTTAATTTACATGAATATTTACATGCAAAAATAGGATTTTTCAAAGAGAATTCAATAACTTGACCAAGACAAAGCTTAATCACTTGAAATTTTTACTTGAAGTGGACATAGACTAGAGAACTACCTCGACCAAACTTCATAATTTTTTTAGTTTTATATGAATTATTATACTTATTTTAATTTCTAGAGTATTAATTAATTATAAAATATTTTAAAAATGGAAAACTAAGTTTTCATTTTTATTAAATCTCTCCAACATCAAAGAACCTAGAAGAACAAATTTCACATTTTTATGATTCTTCTTTGAATTATTAGAATTATTTTAATGAAAAATTAAAAAAAATCCTTTTTTAGCCTTTGAAATAAATTTTTAAGGTTTTAAAATTCAATTTTTTTACTTATAAAATTAGGAAAAATATTTCATTTGTTTCTAAGTTCTTAGAAAAAAATTTAGAACATTTCCATGAATTTTATTAAATTTATGACTATTATTGTTATTTTTTATTTAAATATTCAAAATATGTTTTAAAAAATGAAATTTTTATTTTAACTATAATTTTATTTTTAGAAAATACTTATGATCAAAGAGAACTCCCATAATCAATTTTATAGTTTTTTAAGTTATAATATTATTGGTAAAAATCATTTTAGTGTCAAAAATGCTCTTTAACTTAGAAAATGAGATTAGGTTGTCAAATGACTTCCAAAGGTTTTGAAAATTTTATGGAGAGTCATTTGAACTTTAAATTATGGTGGAGAATCAAAATCAATTCATTTAAATTTTTAATTTTCCCAAATTAGTTTTCTTTGTATCTTAGGGTTTTATTAAAATTAGGTGTGTTCTTAATTACTTGGCTCATAAAAAAATTTTCTAGGGTTCTCTGGTCATAGTGAACCTACCAAAAATTTCTTCAATTTTTTCTAAGCAACATGCTAATTACCATGATTAATTTATGCAAATGATGGACATAAACTTGAAAAATATGGATCTCTATCTAGGGGTCTCCTCTGACTTTGGAAAAATTAAGGAATATCCCTCGTGACAGAGGCAACAAAATGCCAAAGTATCAGGCCATGATGAAATACTTAAATGCAAGGAGAATCAAAATAATTAGTACAATATTTAATTAATTAAAAATAAAATATGCATCAAATAAATTTTAAACCATTTTCACATTGTTCTCCTCTGTTCAGTCAGCACTAGAGTATTTTTCTTTTATTTTTGTGATTTTTTTGTGCAAAGCTAGGGTTTTTCAAAGTTATGGGCATTTAAATAAATTAAAAAATCCTTATTTTTCTATTCAAACACACAACGCCGTGTCAAACTACGACGTCTCCGACGCTCTACATGGCACACTCTGGTTGGACGCCGCCATCCACGTAGCCGATGACTCGGCCCGTGCTTTATGTATCGAAGCACTGTCCAGCTTCATCTTGCCCGTCTGTTTGATACACGTGTCATCCAACGGCTCCGTGTCATCATCCTCGATAGCCAAAACCCATGACTGTCAACCCTAAAACCATAAGATCTCCCTCATTTCTCAACCAAATGATCTTGAGTTTGATCTTATAGGCTCGTCTAAGTGAGAAGAACATAACATGGAGAAACAAAATATGCTTGAGAAGAGGGGAAGTTCAATACCTTTGCTCTGAGAAGGGGAGGTTCAATCAGAGTTGCTCGAAACATTCGTGGAGGTCTACGGAGGCTATAGATTGGGCCTCTATTCATGGTGAAAGGTGTAGACCTAAATTCGATCAAGGCTGAATTTGGGTGATGATCAACGTTTAGTGTAGAGGCTCTCTGTGAGGGTTCTATGACGGGGCTTCTTCTCCTTTCACTGTGGTAAAGGTGTGGGTGATTTTAATTGAGATTTGGTACACTATGGAGGTATGGTGGAGAATGCCCTGTCTCTGGANTTCTCGTACCACCTGACAAAGCCTTGCACCAATAATGAAGCATAATACGAAGCTTTAATTACAAGATTAGAGTTGGCAATCTTAATGGACATAAAAGATATTACCATCTACGGAGAGATTTGGTACACTATGGAGGCACGGTGGAGAATGCCCTGTCTCTGGCAAGGATTTGAGCTCAAAAATTGAGCTTCGACAAGGGAATTGAGCACAAGGAGGTGGTTGGGTTGCATTTAGAAGGTCTCAAAGAGGCTATGAGAGAAATTTCGAAGGATCTCCTTGAGAAAATTTTAGCACCCTTCCTTGGGCCATGAAGAGGCCATTTTATAGCCATGGCCGAAGAGTAGAGCTCACGACTTGGCCTTGGGTGCAAAAGTCTGCTGATGTGGTGGGCTAAGAGGCTTTAAAGATTAATCAAGGTGAGCTAACCCCTAGGGTTGAAATTGGGTTTTNGTAGAGCTCACGACTTGGCCTTGGGTGCAAAAGTCTGCTGATGTGGTGGGCTAAGAGGCTTTAAAGATTAATAAAGGTGAGCTGACCCCAAGGGTTGAAATTGGGTTTGATTTAGGGATGGTGGCCCTCGGTTTTGAGGTGCTCCGGTGACCAGGCTGGCTGGAAGGGTCAGGGTAGGTGGCTAAGAGGTCAGGTGAGCTAGAGGAATTTGTCACAACCATTGATTTGGACTGGTGATGGGTTTTTGTCAAGATCTTTCTAGCTTAAGTAATTTAGGAAACAAATCCCTTGATTTAGGTTACCGTTGGTCCATGGCTCATCTAGGGTGGGTTAAGTGAGTCTAGTTTGGTCACTAGGGTCCAAAAATTGGTTGTAGAAGTCTTGCCTTGGTCAATTTGACATGGCTAGGTCAACTTTGGTGCATGGGTTCAAGGTGGGTCTGAATGGCCAAAAGTTGCGTTTGGGTTAGGTTAGCCATGAATTTAAGCCAAATTGATTGATCAACATTGTGTAGATGATTTTAATTAAGATTTTTGATGAAGGATTGAAATGATTTTGAGTCCGATTGGGGGTTTATCATTAAGGATTTTGGAATTTTGGTCAATTTGGGCATGTTTGGCTACACTTGGGTCCAGTTTGGGCTAAGGTTAGGCTAAGTCCAAGTTTATTGTTGAGAATGGTCTATAGGAACATCATGAAGAGTTTTCAACATAAATTGGATGTCAATGTTGGGTTTAGGGCAATCAATTTGGTCGAATTTGGATGTATGGCCAATTTGGGGTAAATTTGGGAATTTTTGGACTTGCATTAAAATTGAATACAATTGAGGCTTCACCAAGGCCAATTTAAGGTCAAGTTTTGTGTGTAGGATTGTTATGAAGAGTTTAGAATTCAAATTGGGGAAATTGAGTAGGCTATGGGGTTCAATTTGGTGGAATCAAGTCATAGGGCCAAAGTTGGGGTTTGACTTAGATCGAAATTGGGCTAAAAGCATGGGCCAATTAAGCTTGGATTTGATTTATATTGGTCATTTTGAAAGGTGAATTTGAGTTTAGAATTGAAATTGAGGGAAATTTGGGCCATATTGATGGACATTTAAGGTGAATTTGGGGAAAGTGGGCCTTTAAAGGCAATTTAGGGGTTTTGGTCAAAATGTTCAAATTAGTTAAATTGGGATCAATTGAAGGGTCTAAATTTGTTTTGAAAACATTTGGAGTTAGTTTAGAGATTTTGGTAAATTTGGGGTGCCAAGGTTGTTTTTGTAATTTTGGTCATTTTGGGGATATTTTGTTAAATTTGGAATTTTTGGGTAGTTTTGGGTAATTTGGGTATTTTGGGTGGATTTGGGAATTTTTTAAATTTTGGCCAAATTTAGGGCTCCAAGAGTATGTGGTAATTCGGGAATTTTATGGCAAAAGGCCATGTTGGAAATTTTTGGTAGAATTGGGGTGCCAACCACCCTATATGAGCTATGGACCAATGGAATCCCCATTTGAGTCATCTATGTATTGGTCTTAGCTAAACCATAGCTTAGGGCTAGTGGGTATAGGGTTGTGAGGGGTTGTGAGTGAGAGTGAGTGAGAGTGAGCGAAAGTGAGTGCCTTAGCCTCAGATCAACACCCAAGGTTAACCCTAAGGTCAAATAGTCCTATGGGAACTCTCCTTGAGCTCTCCAATAATGACCCCACCTACTAAGTGCTAGGTGTTATGACCAATATGTAGAGTTTCAAGTTGAGTAAATAAGAGGGTAGAATTTCTAATGGTGAGGGTTCCTTCTCTATTTTCTTAGGAATAGTCAACAGGAAAGTCCTACAACTAGACCCGATGCTACTAAATAGAAAAAAACTAAATCTCAACCAAAAGTGAGGTTAACATAATACCACTTTCCGTTACTTTCTGGCAACAACGCTAAAAACCTGATGGACGGGTATATTTAGTGTGTAAACTTTGCAAATATTTTTCAGTATTACAAACTTACACTTGATTGACATACAATAAATATGAAATATAATCCCAACAAAAATACCTTTTATGAAAATAGTTTATCTTTTGAAATTCTTTTTAAACTACCAAATCCACGTTAAAATCAATGCAAGCATATGTAGCACTCAAGTAATAAATGACTCTAATGGAGTCCAATATATCGATCCTACATGGAAGTTGGAAAATCCTTGAAGTAAGTTTTTAAAATTTTTTTATAATTTTAAAATGTAGAAATAAAAGTAAAATATGAAATTTGAATATTAACTACTAAGGTAAATGCTCTGTAAAATGTTGTTGAAAAACAAAGTTAACTAACTAAGAACTAACTTTCAAAAGTAAAATTACGAAAACTACACAAAACTTTTATTTTGACCGAAAGATCAAATTTAAGAAAACATCCTTCCTTTTTATAATGAGTATATAGATTGTGAATAAATTAAAATCATTTAAAAATATATATATAAATTGTTTTATGCCAAATAGGAGCAATCCTAATCCTTACCCTTTTCTGAGTGTTATAAAGAACATTGACTAACGTAGAGTTTGATCCTTAATTCTGTGGTTAGGCTGGGAGGATATCGGCTGCCACTCTAGAGCTCCCACGACTCCCTCATCTGAGGGCTAGCAATCCCGCATCAGTTTCCAATCATCTAGACCAAGTTGGGGATTTTAGTCTCTCACCTTAAAATCTCCAATTCTACATCCAACAAAGTATATTTCCCTATTGATTTGCACCCAATTCCATTGATGACATACTCTCCCATGAAATCAAATGTGATTCTCCCTATGTTGTAAGAATCATATCCCTTTTCAGAACATATGTCTCTCAACAAGTTTTAACATTTCAATTGGTCAGATAAAAAAGTAAATGAAGATTGAAGTTCAAATCATCACACATTATTATCATTTAAAACCATAGAAAACAAAATCAATTCTTTACAAACCATATCTCAAAGTAGGGAGAAGGATAACGAAGACTACTCAAAATTCATTAGAACGTTACGTCAAAACACTAATTCCATATAAAAAACATGTTTACAAAGCAAAAGAAATAGAAGACACAACTTATCTCACAATCCTTCCCAAACAAATCCCTACAAGTTCTCTCCAAGCCTTTCTCTTTTTACAATCCCACTCAATTCTCTCCTAGAAGTGTAATGAAGAAGGAATCTCTCACTTTCCCTATCCTCTTACAACGCTAGAAATCTCCTCTTCTCTCCTTTTGGCTCTCACTCCAACTTTCTCTCTCTCTCTCTCTCTCCTTTTTTGCTCTTTTCTTCCTCTCCAAGAAGTTTTTTTCTTATTTTGGGCTACCTCCTTTGGAAAAGAACTCAAAATTTTGCTCCAAAAGTCAACTCTTTTGAATTCAAAAGATGTGTCATTTGATCCAAGAGAGATATCTCTTCATAAAACAACCATCCAAAGTGGCTAGATGCATTGTTATACTCCAATACGTGTCTAGAACAAGTGTCTCTTTGAAAATTTATGCAAAATTTGTCTCAAATCGCCTTAATTTGCAAGAATTCATCTCTGGCGCATCATGTGCAGTCCTCTGTCAAACGGCGCATCATGTGCCGATCTGGTGCATCATGCGTCAAAATCCTAAAATTCGTTGTTTTGGTACCAAATTTCGTTCTTTTTGCCGTTTTTGCTTGAAATGTCAAAAAATGATATACCTGCAACAAAAAAATGAAAATATCCTTCTTTAAAGTGCAATATCACCAAAAATAAGCATAAAATATGTGTTTAAAATAGTATCTTATTTTGGTGTATCGGGCTCCCTTAAATGGAACAAGGCCTCCTATTCTCAATTCTTGAGATCAGTGTGAGGCCCCCATCAATGAAACAAGGCTCTCAATTCTCATTCTGAGTATGGTACATAAATTCCAGTTCTGCTCTCATGGTCAGTACCTAAATTGTGATTCCCCATTCTTCAAGATGGGTATAAGACCACCTTAAATGGAGTACGACATCCTATTCTCATATTTCTCCGCACTGTTGATCGGCCTCCTAAGTTGGATGTTAGTCCTTGTGCTTTTTATCTCAACCCGGTATCCCCACACATAATTCTATCTCTTGAAATTTTAAATCAAAACTAAAATCAAAATTAAAAATTAAGACACCGAAGTCAAATTGAATCTTCAAAATGGCCATTAATTTCCCTTAAGTCTGTCTCTGACATCTCATTTCGATTTCCCCAGCATGAGTCCCTATTTACTCCCTGGCGGAAATGTTCTTCACTTCTTCTGTCTTTTGTTCTGAGTGTGTTAGCTCAAACAATTATGTTGGCTTTTTTGAACTCTTTGGTCAGAGCCAATATGTGCAGTGTGCTTTCTTGGCACATCACACATATTAGGAGTCCATTTGTTGACCTCACTTTTGGTTGAGGTATAGTCTCTTCCTTAGAAGCCTAAGATCTAGCCATAGGGCTTTACTATTGACTATCCTAGAGGACTAGTGATGGCACCCTCACATTTAGAAAATTTAAAACACTTCTTTGCTTAGCTTGAAGTTCCAATGTTGGTTCTAAACTCTAGTACTTAGTAAGTGGAGCCATTTTGGGGGAGCTCAAGAGGAATCCCCACAGGATTGTTTTATCTTAGTGTTGACTTTGGGTGTTGTGGCCTTGGTCAGTCTCACACACACATAAAATTCATGCCCCTCACTTCCACTCATAACCTTCACCCTTAACCAAATATGCTTAGTTGATCGCTTACTCTTTGTGGGAACTCATGTGGATGTTCCCTAAACCATTAACCCTAGGCTAGGGTTTGTCTAAGATCAACACATAGAGGATCCAAAGTTGGGTTTTCCTTGGTCTCATGGATCATAAAGGGACATTTCTTGGTTGGCAACTTATTGAATCCCAATTTTAGCCTTTTGCCCATAAACTTTCCCATAATTACCAAATTAACCTTCAAGCCATAAAATCCTCAAAATTGCCCAAACTTTATAAATTTGTCCAATAATCACTCCATGCTCTTTTAAATCATTCAAAATACTAAAAACACCCTAAAATTTCAAAAAATACCAAAATACCCCAAAAATTGACAAAATTACCAAAAAGCCCTTCATACCACAAAAATTCCAAAAATTTCCAATATCTCCAAAATCACTCCAAATGTCCCTAAAATCAATTTGAACC
Source organism: Phalaenopsis hybrid cultivar (assembly GCA_002079205.1). Lineage (NCBI taxonomy): Eukaryota > Viridiplantae > Streptophyta > Magnoliopsida > Asparagales > Orchidaceae > Phalaenopsis > Phalaenopsis hybrid cultivar. The sequence goes on along the minus strand of JXCR01144154.1, from coordinate 183,355 downwards.
ACTCCATTGAGTCTAATTTGACCAAATTTACCCCTTTTTGACCAAATCCTCAAATTGCCCTTAAAGGCCAAAATTCCCCAATTCACCCCTAATTTCCACCAAATTGACTTCAATATCACCTAATTTCAAGTCTCAACCAAAATTCATCATTATTAAATCCTAATTTAAACCAAATTGAAGATCAATTGAAGCTAATTTCAAATTTAAATTCCAAGCTTAAGCAAAATACCCAATTTGACCATATACCTAATTTCCCCAAATTGAAACCTCTAAACTATCAAATTTCCCCAATTTTGAATTCTCAATTTGTTATAACATGCCGTTAGACAAAATTGAACTTTCCATTGGCTCTTGTCTAGCCTTAAATCTCACCTAAATCTAACCTAAGCCAAATCCCCAATCTTGCACCTAAGTTTAAATTTCATCAAATTGAACCTCATAACTCCAAAATTTCTACCCATTTGATATCCAAAACTCTTCATTACAAAATGTTGGACCAATTTAAACAATCAATTGAGCCTAACCTAAACCCTAGCCCAATCCAAACACAATTCTAACCCAAATGCTCCAAAATTGGTCATGGGTCAAATTCCACTTAATTGAACTCCCAAATCAATTCAAAATCACTCAATTCCTTTTTCAAACTCCTCATGACAATTATCCAAGACAATTTGATCAATCAATTGAGCCAAACTTAAAGTCTAGACAAATCAAAACTCAAATCCAAGTTTATGACATGATTTTGAACCCAAACCTTGAAGTGAACAAAACCAATTCAAATTGACCAAACTATGGTCACCACGCCAACCTTTGGATCCTAGGGACCAGGCTAGACCCACATGAGCCATGGACCAACGGTCCCTTGATTTAGGGGATCTCTTCCTATATTTGGCTAAGCTCTCCCAGCTCCCTGACTGCTCTAATCACCAGGCCTGGTCGGCTAGCCTAGTGGCCCAAAAACACCAAAATTGAGAGCAACCACAAGCTTTGAACTCAAAACTTGAACTCCCTGAATTGACTTATCCTAGTTGGTTACTTGCACCATTTTTCTCTCCAAATTAGAAAAACATTGCACCCACTGGCCAACCATGGTGGCCACTCCTTCCCCTTCTATTTAAAGACCTCCTCCCATGGCCAACAGGAGAGATCACCAATTTTCTTGGGCAGACTCTGCCAAATTTCTTCTAGAGCCCTTCTAAAACCTTTTAGGCTTAATCTAACAATTTTCCGCCTCTAAATTCCTCTGTCTGAGCTCAATTTTGAGTTCAAAATCTAGGGGTTTTCAATCACTTGATCAAAACTCCGCCAAAACTCAAATTAAACCATCCCTAAGCATCTTCAAGCAAAACGTGGTAGTTTTCCATCAAAACCCATCTATCTCGAGGCCTCTAACCTAGCTCTTAATCAAGACCAAATCATCATTTAATTGAACTCATACTCAATCTATTCACAAGAGAATAATAACACTTCCAAAAAGTTTTTCAGACTCTTCTAAAGCATCCACAAGCATCTTATTGATGCCTCCCCTCTCAAACTCAGGTATAGACCATAAACCCTAATATTTTGCTCTATTTAGGCTTTTGTGAAGAGAAGTTTAATTTCATGAGCATGTAACCATATATATATATTCATCTTAAGTAGATGAAGTTGTAGCAACAAATTTCATGTGATTTGTTTGAGTATCGATAGAGATCTTAAGGTTTTAGTGTGGATCCTTCATGGATTATGGCAATCGAGGATTTTCACGGAGGATTACTCAATCGTGTGTGTATCAAATAGAGGGCCAGGATCACAGTGGATGAAGAATTAAAACATAAAGCATGGGCTGAGTTAGTAGCTACATGGACAGTGATGTCAAACGACAAAGCGACGTGTGTGAGTTTGGAGTTGCTGAGGTTGAGGTGGCGTTGACTTGGATAAATAGCAAATTCTAGGATTTTTTTTAAATTAATTCCAGAACTAAAAAAATCCATATCTTTGTGTAGAAAGGTCATAAAAATAATAAAAAAAAGCCCTCTTACTTAGTGAACAGAGGAAAACAATGTGAAAAAAAGTTTAAAATTATTTGACTTGTCTTTTTACTTTAATTAATTAAATACTGTCTGTAATATTTTAATTTTAGTAGACATATAATAATCACCATGACTTTAAATTTTAGGGGTTGATTTCATATGTTAATAGAGATGTTCTCAAATTTTTCCAAGGTTAGAGAGCATATCAAGCTTTGAAGCCCTAATTTTCAAGCCTACTTGCTTATTTTTGTTTAAAATAATTTTATAAACTAAAATATAAATAAAAAAATTATGGGATTAATTTTGGTAGGTTTCCCCTAGTCAAAAGATCTTAGGAAAAATAAAAAATTAATTTAAGTATTTTTGCATATTTTTATAATTAATTAAATGCTAAAACTTATAATAATTTAATTAAAAAAAATATTATTCTAAATTTAACAAAATCAATTCCACATTTTAATGATAATCACATTAACTCAGTGTAAGAATTTGAAATCAATTTCTAGTATATAATCAATTTGGAGTATATTTATCACCAAAGTAAAATGACATTTCTGTATTAAACTAATAATATTGAATTAAATATAATTAAGAAAATTATGAAAAGTGATTTTCTAAGTTTCTTTTTATCAAGACCATTTAGAAAAAAAAAATTTATTTAAGTAAATACTTTATTTTTTGAGCTTTTTTTATAAATTAAAAATAATTAAAAATTAAAAAAATATAAAAAGATTCAAAATCTTCCAAATTCTTTTTTTTTTCACTTGGGACTCATTAGAGTATTTTTTCATAATTTTTCTAAGTTAAATATAGCTTTTTAAAGGCTAAAAATGAATTTTCTATACATTTCCATTA